>CM019829.1:101001982-101115976 GCA_009763385.1 Coix lacryma-jobi var. lacryma-jobi
CTTCCTTGGTTTTATAAAGTGTTTTCCTTAAATGCTTTTGAGTTAAATTACTGCATTAGGTTTATAGGAGTTGTGTGCTATCCTAATTGATGCATTATCCACCTTGACCACTGATACACCCGATACCTGCTTTTCAAAGGTATTTGAAAAATGCTTAGCAATGCTTATTGAATTAGACTTTGCAATAAAATGTCATTTTCAAAAGTGTGATCACTGAAAGAATCTTTATGGGAATTTGGCTTTACTTCCCGTTCGATGACTGCTTGCCTAGCTAGCATGTGGTCATTGTCGAGAAGAGGTTGTCCGCGCGTACGGTGCCGTCATGTTGTAGTCCGGGACTCAACAGTTGACACCGACCGGGACAGGGTTGAAAAACTGACAGGACTATTACGCTTGGGTGAGATATAACCAAGGTATAGTTCTGGCCGGAAAATTAGGGACCATCCGTATGGGGGCCTGCTGGTCAAGACTTGTAACTATTCACATACTTCGGAAAGCTCTGGCTCCGAGAAATCCTTTATTGGACCGACAACCGCGCACTGGGAGTGGAGAGATGGTGGAAGTAGCATGTACCCACGTGGTCGTCGTACCTGGATAGGAGTGGTGTACTGTACTTCCGGGTGGCGTAGGACCGGTCCAATCTTGGAGGAATCGTGGTAGACGAGTTGGCATATGCAAGCTTGGGTGCTACATATGCAGTGTGGATAGGGATCCTCAGCTGAGTATTATTTATCCGAATTAACGTTGCTCCTCGGTTATGGAGACTTGGTCACTTACTGTCAACGGAGAGTGGTTCTCAACTAGGAATGTTTTTAAATGTAAAATGAATCAGGAATGATGAAGAATTGAGGAATACTGAATCTTTCAAAATAAAATAAGGTTTACAAAAATGCTTTTCTGCAAAATACTTGATCTTGCTTAAGCCTTACCTTGACTACCCTAAGCCTCTCATTCCTGAGTCTTCTCCCTTTTTCTTTAGTCGGGTAAGTCTTGTTGAGTACCCCAGTACTCAGGGTTTGTTACCCATGCTGCAGGTATGACAGAGTCCCCGATGTGTCTTGCACCCTGCTGCATGACCATCGTCCAGGAAGAGGCCGATGAGGCCGAAGAATAGTTGTACACCCTCGGGCTGGGTGATTATAAGTATCTTTGCTGTTCTCCACTACGTTGCCTATGTCTATTTCTATTATCAGAACTTGGTTTGTAATAACTGCACCTTAATTTCTATTTGGAACCCTGTTTTGTAAAACTAATGTTATTTAAGTCTTCCGCTCATTATTCCGATGTTATTTGTAAAAGTATGCAATGCTGTAACCGAATTGTGAGATGATCCTGCGGACATTGGGCACTGATGTAGCCCGGTGGCGAACAGGTCTTAATCACATGGAACATGGGTTCGGCTGTCAGAGGTTGATAGGGACACGTGGGCCATGGGATTGGGGTCGTTCCGTCACACTAACCCTAAGGATATTCCTGACCAACTCGAGGTAGGTGGTGATCCGACGGCCACACCTGCACAACTTGTAGCTTCGCCTCGACACGACCTCACCGATTGCCGCCACGTGCCACCACCGCTCTGCTTGTCCTTTTCACGGACCACCCCCTGGTTTTGAGGCCGAAACCAGGAAACCTGGGCCATCCCCCGGTTTTGAGGCCAAAACCGGGAAACCTGTCATCCGTCGCCTGAATTTTGTGGCCCAAACTCAGAAACCCGCCAGAGCCCAAGTTTTGAGGCCCAAACCTGGAAACTGTCCTCAGCCCGAGTTTTGTGGCCCAAACTCGGAAACCGGCCGCATCCAGGTTTTGAGGCCCAAACCTGGAAACCGTCCCTCAGTGGTTTTTCTATGGCTCAACCACCAAACCGATGCCGTAGAGGGGATGCACCGCCGTGCACCCCGTCCACCCGCAAGTTTTCACTTGTCGCTGTCCTAGGTTGTCAACCACCACGGCCGATCCTCAGGCCACCGGTCCGTCAGTCCAAGCCTCACGTCCGCCCTTCACCGCTCCGGGTCCATCAACACGACACGTCTCTACTTGACCTTCACCTTGCCTTTGCTCACCGTATCCGTGCTCAACACCTGCACAACACAAGCCAAAGAACATGCACATCATCCCAGTTGACAATCACTCATCATCTCAAGATCCGACATACACCCATGTATCTGCAATCTCCCCCTTGATGAGTGCATTGTCAACTACCAACACAAATCATATGAAGGTAGAAGACGGAAGAAAGAAGAAGTAAGCGAACTCAACCAGTCGACTAAAAGAGAAGCAAAGCCAGGAAAAGTCGAATGGAGTGAGCGAGACAACTTGGTTCCCAAAGACAAGGGCAACGGCTTGACGCAACCAAGCAAAGAAAAGCTAGCCCTCAAGAAGAGGTAGAACAGGCTCAACACCGCTAGCGAGAAGATCGGAGCAAGAAAAACAAAGACAAGCTAGTCCCTCCAGAAAGAGGCAGAGGCTCAACACAACTAGCAGAACCGCTCCAAACCAATTGAAAAACCATATAGGCTGAAAGTCGCTCCAAACCAATTGAACAGCTCGTCAAAGCAAAAATCGAGCAAACTCCCCCTTCAATAGTGCATACAACTTAGGGACATGATTTGTCAAAATTTCTCCCCCTTAGTTGAAAATGCACACAACAAGGCAAAATGCATATGGGTCACAAATGCAAGTTAGTAGCTTCAGGTATATATTCCATAGAGTGAATAGATGCTCTAATGAGTGCTGATCCAACTACTCAACAACAAGCACAAATGCCAGCAAAGGCTCAAACTGATCACAGAATACGAAATAGGAACATATGAGCAAAGTGAGCAGTTTTAAGCCATTCAGAAAGGGTTTCACCATCAAGATAGCACCAAACATGTATAGACAGGAAATTACACAAGTGCTAAACATGTATGAAAGGTGAACTACCCATAGTAAAGTTCAATCATCATGCTGTAGAATGAAACATAGACTTGTGTTTTCAGAAATTTATTGGAGTTGCAGCGGTGATTACACAAGTTTAAATTTTCAGCATGTGATTGCGAGAGGTTGAAAACTTGACATTGCCTTACTTTTCAACCAAGCTAAGCCTATGCATAAGCAATCTGAAGCTTGAAGCAACAGTTTCGGTCTTACACTACAAGGCTCAAGTTTAACTCAAAGTGCAATGAGAAACAGTCTCGATACCGTGATGTGCTGTCAAGTAATCCCATCTCGATCTTTTCAATTCACTTAGACTTGGTCCAAGTTTTAATAGAATATGAACACACCAAGCAAGTGAAGGACTCAGAACTAGAGACATAGCAACCTAGCATATATGAAAAGCATAAGTGACTTCAACACCATCTACACATGCTAGTTGCCAAACTCAATGGTGAACATGTTTCAATTTTTATGTTGAATTATGCATATTCACAGTTCTGAAAAATAGCTCAGCTCACAACATGTATTAGTGATCAAAAAGAGCCTAAGCTACATGCATCATCATGTATCATTGGAGCATACACTAATCAGAGCACAAATTTATTCTATAGATTATAGACATGAAGCTCGAGAAGGCAAAAATGCAAAGATGAAGAAATGCAAAAGCTAAACAGGAAGAAAATAAAAGAAGTCAGTCTATGATATAATAACCAAAATATTTCCCCCAACTAAAAGGGGAAACACACACCGAGCTCACCTCTCAACCTAGCAAAGGTTGATAGGTCCAAAGGCTTGGTGAAAATATCTGCCAACTGAAGATGAGTATCGACATGGTGAAGGTCGATATCACCCTTCTCATAATGGTCTCGCAAGAAATGAAAGCGCACATCAATGTGTTTGGTCTTAGAATGCAGCATGAGGTTCTTAGCAACACTAATCGCACTCGTGCTGTCACAAAGCAATGGAACTCGAGAAAAACTCAGACCAAAATCACGCAAAGTAGCCATCATCCATAACAACTGTGAACAGCAGCTAGCCGCAGCAACATATTCAGCCTCTGTGGTAGACTGTGCAACACTAGACTGCTTGCGAGAAGACAAAGATACAAGAGAATAACCCAAAAACTGACAAGTCCCAGAGGTGGACTTGCGTTCAAGTCGGCAACAAGCAAAATCAGCATCCAAGTAACCACAAAGGGAGAGGGTGAAAGAAGCAGAATACCAAATCCCAAACTCAGGTGTGAAGCATAAGTACCTCATAATGCGCTTGACCGCCTAACGGTGAGAAGTGCGCGGCGACGCCTTAAAGCGCGCGCAAAGACACACCACGAACTGGATGTCCGGGCGTGTCGCCGTTAGGTACAGCAACGATCTGATCATACTCTAGTACTCCTTCTGGTCCATAGCTTCTCCATCCTTGTCCGCATCCAGGGCCGTCGTGGTCGACATGGGTGTTGGAAGAGGCTTGGCCTCACCCATATCGACTTCTTCAATATGTCCATGGTGTACTTGCCCTGGTGCACGAACGTCCCTTCTCGGGATTGCTTGATTTGTAACCCAAGGAAAAATGTCAACTCGCTCATCATGCTCATCTCAAATTCCCTGCTCATAGTATCTGCAAACTTGGCAACCAAAGCATGAGAAGAACCACCGAAAATGATATCATCCACGTAAATCTGAACCAACAAAGTGTCATTTCCTTGCTTGAGGAGAAAGAGCGTTTTATCAACACATCGCATTTTAAAACCCTTAGCAAGCAAATAGGTTTTCAACCTATCATACCTGGCTCTAGGGGCTTGTTTCAAACCATACAAAGCTTTGTGAAGTTTAAAAACATGGTTTGGAAACTTGGGATTTTCAAAACCGGGGGGTTGTTTCACATACACCTCTTCTTCTATGTAGCCATTTAGGAAGGCACTCTTGACATCCATTTGAAAAAGTTTGAAACCTTTGGATGCGACAAAAGCCAAGAGGATCCTAATTGCCCCCAAACGAGCTACAGGAGCAAAAGTCTCCTCATAGTCTATCCCCTCCTTCTGACTATATCTCTGGGCTACAAGTCTGGCCTTGTTTCTCACAACATGGTTGTCCTCTCCTTGTTTGTTTTTGAAAACCCATTTTGTCCCTATAGGATGACACTCAGGAGGAGGAGGAAGAAGAACCGAAGCCCGATTTCTCTCAAAATTTTCAAGCTCCTCATGCATGGCATTGACCCAATCCGGATCAGATAAAGGGTGTCCAACATCTCGGGGTTCAAAATCAGCAACAAATGCAGAATGAGCAAAGTGAGAGATTTGTTGTAACCTCGACCGAGTGACACATTTGTGGATGTCGCCGATCATCTGTTGAGGAGGATGTTGGCGCTGAATGTGTCGTGGCGCCTCCCTTGCTGAAGTAACCTCCCCCTCAACAGTAGCTGGTGCCTCCTCGGGTACAAGCGGTACAGCCTAAGGTGGTGGATCACACGGCCCCCATGTAGTAGAGGAAGAAGGGTCGGGGCCGCAAGCTATCATGGTCGAAGTCGACCTAATCAGCACAAAAAGTGGAGGAAGTGTTGGATCATCAATCCCTTCAGCACCTTCTCCCTCATCATCAAAAAGAGGTTCGCCAACCTCATGATCACCTGCACGCTCAAATCTAGAAGAAGGACAATGCATGGTCTCGTCGAAGGTGACATCGGATGTTTCCATGACTCGGTTAGTATCAAGGTTAAGTACACGATATGCACGAGTATGATTACCATAACCCAAAAATACACCGTCAGAAGAACGAGACTCAAACTTGTCCAAGTTGCCTTTCTTGAGTATAGAATAGTGGCAATCAAAAACTCTAAAATAACTCACTTTGGGTTGCTTCCCAAATCGCAACTCATAAGAAGTTTTCTTCAGAAAAGCACGGAGAAAAATGGGATTGGAAATATAACATGCAGTGTTAATAGCCTCGACCCAATACCGCCTAGGAGTCCTATGCTCATCGAGCATCGTCCTGGCCATCTCTACAAGGGTCCGATTTTTCCTCTCTACAACACCATTTTGTGGCGGTGTGTAGGAGGAAGAAAACTGATGCTCTAAACCCAAAGCGTTACAAAACTTCTCAAAATCCGAGTTCTTAAACTCAGAACCATTATCGCTACAAATAGCTCTCATCGAGTTCTTAGGGTACTCGTTCTGAAGTCGCAAAATCAGATTGCGAGTAAAAGCAAAAGTCTCAGTTTTCTCAGCTAAAAAGAAAACCCACGAATATCTCGAAAAGTCATCGACAACAACAAGCACATACCACTTCCCCCCAACCGAGCTCACCTAAGCGGGACCGACAAGGTCCATGTGTAAAAGCTCTCCAGGGCGCTTAGTCATAACCTGATTCACCGGATGGTGCGGAGCGGCTACCATTTTCCCATGTCTACAAGAATGGCAAACAAGATCCTTCTCCATGCACAACTTGGGCAATCCTCGGATTAAGCCAAGTGAACTAAGCCTTGCAAGCAAGTCGAAGCTCAGATGACCTAGTCCCCTATGCCACTTCCAAAGATAAGAGGAGGAAGGTCCAGCCAAAAGACAACGAGAAATTCCAAATGACTCCGAGAAGTTCGCACGAAAGACTTTCCCAAAGGGCGAAATCAAACACACAAGATTGCGCTGAGGATCCAAAATATGACTGAGATTTGGCTTAAAACGAATCTCATAGTCAAAATCAAAGAGTTGCGAAACAGAAAGAAAGTTAAAATGCAAGTTAGAAACAAGAGCAACATCACGCAACACAAAGTGCTCATTAACTCGCACCGACCCACGAGATAACACTTTGAATTTGCTATTGTCGTCGAAGGTGATAAACTCCTTTCCGGCAACTGGACTAAGACTGGAGAACCACTTGGCATTTCCGGTCATATGTGTTGAGCACCTGAAATCCACCAACCAAATGTCCTCCAATCGTTTTACCTACATCAATAAAAAGACATAGGGTGAGCATACGGTCCAACACTGGGGTGAGTAAAATGGGAAGTGTACTAGTGTTGGGCCGGTTGCTCAAAAGAACAGTTAGTAGCAAAACCATTCCTAGCACGCCTACCGGGAAAGCGATCACCACGTATAGGAAAACGTGGTCCGCTAAGGGAAGAACGTCCATTGCGATACTCAAAACGCGGTGGGGGGTAACGCTCAACAGCACAGCCACCGCCACGGGGTCCAAAACCTACAAAAGCAGGCTCCCGCTGGGCACGACCTCCTTGCAGCCTAGGACCTTGAGGCATTGGACCTCTAGGCCTAGCAGCTCTCCTCTGAACCATCGGCACATGTACATCATGGAAAGGATGGTACATGTCCGAGTTGTTCATATCCTTTGCACGGCGCTCCTCTCTCTTGCGCCGAAAGCAAAACTCCCTCAAGTGTCCATCTCTCCCACGGTGCTCACAGTGGTACCTCACCGCTCTCATAGGGGGTTGTTGATACTCACGGTAGTGGGTGTGGATCACTTAGCTCTTTTGTGGCATGAGCTCGTCATGGATAGGTGGCATAGTGTCTAGCTTGTTCCTGAGGTGGTTTGGTTTTGGAGCCCATGTATGTTTCTTGGGTGGAGCTCTTGGAGGTTCCACAAACACTCCATCCTTGGTGTTAGGTTTGAGACGCTCTTTGGGTGAAATCTTGGTAAGTTTGGGAGTAGTAGTGGAGTTGGGCTTCTCACTTGGGTTAAGACCACTATACTCTCCAATCTTGCCAAAAGAAGCAACACTCTTCATCCCCTGAGCAAAGCCTACACTTGGACCTCCAGCAACATGCTTGAATTGGGCAATCATCATCCCAAGCTACGGCTCACCACAAGACACCCATGACAAGATGGTCCGAAAGTATGTGTTTTCTTCCTCGGTTTGCATCTTGTCATGCTTCACGTTTGCAATCTCCATCTCCAAACCCTCACACAAGACACACCTTGACATGCAAGTGCTACCTGAGCTGGCCTTCTCAAGAGACACAATCTTGGCATTCTTCTCTGCTAACTCGGATTGCAAGCCTGCACAAGACTTGCACGCACCTAGCAACCCTGGTCTAGCGTTCAGCTCATCCATCTCTCCAACCAACGCAACATACTTTCCCCTCAATGTAAGAAGGTCAGTCATGTGCTTGGAGCACATCTCCCACTCATCCTCATCAGACACGACAATGGAGGACTTGACAGTTTCAAGTTCCTTCACCGCATCCTCCCACTTCTGCCTAAACTCCTTCCTCTCTCTCTCTCTCTAGCAGCACACCTAAGCAGGTTATCTTGACTAAGGAGGGCGGCAGTAAGTTTATCAACCTCAGCAGAAAGCTCATCGGGGGTCTGTGATACCTGGGAGGTGTCATCATCGTCGTCGTTCCGAGGGGTCTCCTCTAGCTCGCTGTTCACCTCATCGCCGAGGGCCATGGTGCAGAAGCCCTCGTTGTCGGCAAAGAAGCAAAGACCGTTCAGCTTGTCCTCGATCTTCTTCTTTTTCTCAGACTCCTCATCGCTTGATGCAGCGGAGTTGTCATCCGAGTCATCGACGTCGCTGAGAGTAGCGAAGAAGGCACGCTGCTCGGCCTGGGCCTTCTCCAAGTACTTCTCCTTGATGTACTCCTTGTTGAAGCGGCCCCTCCGCTTGTGCTTGGCAGGGACGTACTTCTCCTTGCGCTTGTCGGAGTCATACTTGTGGCCATGATCCGCCTTGCCGAAGACTTGCTTATTCTTCTTCGGGCAATTGGCGATGAAGTGGTCCAAGCCTCCACACTCGTAGCAGCCACCTCCTCCTCCTACACGGTGACGGTTCATGCGGTTGTTGTGGAACCACGAGAAACGGTTGGCAAGCAGGGCCAACTCGTCGTCCGCCATGAACTCCAGCTGCTCCTCTGTGACAGGAAGAAGAGATGACAAAGCAAAGCCTCCAGAGGGGTTAGCAAAAGAGCCAGAAACCAAAGCCATCGACGGGCCAGAAGAATTTTCATAAGAAGCCCTCGCCATGGCATCAATCTCAGTGAACTTAGCTTACTAAAGAGCTCGTTGCACGTGAGAGTCTCATAGTTAGGCGATTAGATGATCGCCTGAACCTTGGAGTCCCACACCGACCGATCGAGAGTGTGTAAAAGCTTGAGAGCCCTCTCATGATCGTCGAAAGGCAACAGCTCCTTGTTAGCCCTCATCCTGTTGATAATAACATGAAAGCGAGTGAATAAACTTTCTATGCTCTCGCTAGGCATGTGTCGAAAGTTCTCATACTCTTGCTTGTGCGACTCATAGAGACGGGTTTTGACTTGAGTGGTGCCCTCATGAAAACACATGAGAGTTGCCCAAATTTCTCGAGCCGTAGCGAGGTGAGAAACGCGATCAAACTTAGACATGCTCAAACAGGAGAAAAGAGCATTACGGGCTCGACTATTGGCTTCGTGCTCATCAATCTGATGCTGAGTCACACGAGCAGCCAAGACCACGTAATCTGCAGAGTTGCAAATATCCCAAATGGAAGCACCCATACTCTGAAGATAGGCCGACATGCGTATCTTCCAATACGCATAGTTCATCCCATCGAAGAATGGCGGTTTGCCCACGCCGCGATCCATGTCGCCTTCTGTGGATCTGGAATCGGCTAAGGTGGAAGATCCTTAACCCACTCCGACACCAATTGAAGGACTGAGAACTCTACCAGAAAGTGACCAGAGGGGGGGGGATGAATGGGAGCCTAAAAATTTCTCTAGAAACTTTGGCCTTTGTCCCGAAAATCAACCCCCAAAAGCTTCGATCGAAACGTGATGCCCACAACCCTTGGAAAAGGGTGGATGATCCCTAGGATCATAGCGAGGCACCACCAAATGAGACCGAGTCAAAACCCAAAAACTCCGGCTCGAGTTCAACCCCAAAAACTGACTCCCGAACGTAGATGGACGGCTACGTCGGGAAATCTCCATATACTAATGCTAACAAGTAGCAAAGATACAGAGGTTTCTTAGTCAACTCTAGGGCCAAACAAGAAGTCGGAAAACCAAGTGGAAAAGCCGGGTGAGCAAACGCACTAAAACGCAAGCTTCAGCCAAATCCCGGACTGTCCGGACTCCTAGTCCCGGACTGTCCGCGCCAGGGGCGGACTATCCGCGGTCCCCTGGCAGACTGTCCGCCGGCAAAAATCAAGAAACAACACAGCTGCTGAATGTCCCCTGGACGTTCCCGGACTGTCCGCGAATCCCAACGGCGGACTGTCCGCCGGTCAAAACTGAGCACTGTGCACCGTGACGAACAACCACTCCTCGACTGAGTCCTGATACCCGTACTGTCCACGCCTCAAACGATGGATTTCGGTCACCCTTCTGCCAAATCTCCTCAAATCTGAATCAAAACGAAATCCCTTAATCCCAAACTTGGAGCAAATGATCACAAGTTAGTTAGGAGACTATCCCCAAGAAATCAACCGCTCAAGTCGACTCAATCAATAGGGAATCGAAAGGGAAGGTGTAGGAACGAAAAAGTTGCCACGAAACTTGAATCGACCCGATCTATTTATTCGTGAGGGTAGAGATAAATTCCTTCAATGGAAATGTTCTCCTCACATCAAAGAACAAGTTGATTCAAGTGGATTCGAAAAAGACGCAGCGAGGAGGGAGATTGAGTGACGGGAAAATCGTGGAGAAATGAAGAACGCGAAGAAGAAGTTCAAAATGCAAATCAAGACCACGAATTGTCAGCCAAAATTCGTCCCCACGAGGATACAACGGGAATCCGGTCCCATTTCCGCAAAATCCAAATACACAGAGGTATTGTTCACCGTCTC
Organism: Coix lacryma-jobi var. lacryma-jobi; assembly: GCA_009763385.1. Lineage (NCBI taxonomy): Eukaryota > Viridiplantae > Streptophyta > Magnoliopsida > Poales > Poaceae > Coix > Coix lacryma-jobi. The sequence goes on from CM019829.1 coordinate 101,012,666, forward strand.
TGCGGATCCCAGTAGCTACAGCAAGGATTGGGGTGTCGGTGTTTGTTGACCGGCAACTCATCTTGAGTAATCTCAGACGATTTGTTCGGTGGGGATCGGCGTTCGTAGGACTCGGCGAGTACACAGGGACAGCGATTTATACTGGTTCAGGCCGCTAAATAGCGTAATACCTTACGTCCAGTGCGGCGTATGCCTTGTGTATTGTTATGACTCAATGTTCCATGATCTAGAGCCTGCGCCCGGTTCCCCTTATATGTCCGGGTGAACCTTAGCGCAGACCGAGTCCTAGCCGGTTACAATATTGGAGTCCTATTCTAATTACAGGACTTCCTTTTACAACTCGGCTAAGTTACAAACTAGAGTTGTAATCCAAGTACACTTCCTTACAAGTCTTCAGATCTCTAAAGCCATCCTGGATTAGTCGGAGTAATCATCGATAGATGATATCTCTGACATCCTGGTCCGTCAAGCCCCCGAGCTCTTCATCATTTCTTCACGACGTTATCTTCGAGTTTCTTCTTGAGAATCTCCGAGTAATGTCTTGAGAAATCTTGAAGTGCTCCGAGAGTAAAGAAATTCCATGGTGTGCGCTTTTTACAAAATGGCACCCATAGGGTGTAGCCCCCGAGCCTCTTGTTATTTATAATAACTTTGAGGATCTTTGGAGCCTTTTCCGAGTAAATCTTGAATAAGAAAAAACATTTCCTTTATAGATTGTACCCTTCAGCCCCCGAGCCTGAGTTCCGAGTACCATAGTAGTCGGTTCTCGGGGTCTTCTAAATGAAGCCATTAGTGAAGGACCGAGAATGCAATAGCAAGGCGACCAGAGGGGGGGTGAATGAGCTTCAAATTTTCCTTTCGTAAACTTGTTGCCTCTGTCCCGAGAATCAACCCCAAGAGCAAACCTTAGAGCTTGCAAGTGTCTACGACCCTAGATGTGGGGTGGATGCTTTCAAGAAGCACAGCGAGACACTATACAATTCTAGAAACCCAACGCAAAAGACGGAAACCAAAACCGACAACGAACAACTAGACCGCAGACGAAACAGCGCGAAACAGTACTGATCGGACTCTGGCCTGCGTCCGGTCCGGGAGCACCAGACGCGTCCGGTCTCAAAAAATCCTCTAGGGACCCTTACTGTTTCTGACCAGACTCACAGGCAAAGAGCGTCCGGTCGAGAGCAGTGCGTCCGGTCAGCAGAAGACAAACACAATGAACAGTAGAACCTATGCGTCCGGTCGGCAATCAAGCAGAGAGTCCGGTCGTCTACTGAAATTTCATACACGTGGCATTCAACCACCGGACGCGTCCGGTCAACCCGAGCAAGCGTCCGATCACCCCTCAGCAGTACTGTTCGACCACCAATTCGACTCGATCTCACCCAAAACAAATCCTCTAGGGATCAAACTTGGTGAGAGGAGTCACAAGGAGGATAGTGAGCTATCTCTCAGAGATCATGGCTCGAACCTATCTCCAAATCGATGAATCGAAGAACTTCGGGGGAGGGAGAAAAACTTGACCCGAAACAAAAATTGATCGATCTCCTAGACCATGAGGTTAGAGGTAAATTCCTTCGGTGGAAAGAAGTGCCTCACGACCTAGAACAACTTGGTTCAAATGGATTTGCAAAAGATGAACCGAGTAAAGAGATCGAACGACGAGAAAAGCATGGAGAAAAAGGATTCCGCGAAGAACACAAACAAAACGCGAATCACAACTGCCAAATTGCAACCGTGTGGCTACCACACGCTACAACAGTGAGGTTACGGCCTCACTTCCTCAAAATCTCCAGTACACAGAGGTATGGTTCTCTGTGGATCTCAGCTAGCTACAGCAGGGGATTGGGAGATCAGGAAACCCTAGAAGCAAAGAGCAAAATGACTAAGATAACATGGGAGGAGGGTGTCTCCCTCTACTTATCCTAATTCTAATTCCTACTCTACCCCTCTCTAATTACAGAGCGAACCAGCTAAACCCTAGGGTTATTCTGGACCAACTCATGGTAGGTGGTGATTCGACGGCCACGCCCGCACAACTCGTAGCGTTGCCTCGACGCAACCTACCGATTGCCGCCACGTGCCGCCCTCGCTCTGCACCCCCAGTTTTGTGGCCGAAACCGAGAAACCAGGCTTTCACGGCAACCCCCGGTTTTGAGGCCCAAACCGGGAAACCAGCCTCCAAGTCCATCCCCTGGTTTTGAGGCCGAAACCAGAAAACCCGCCAGCGCCCAGGTTTTGACGCCCAAACCTGGAAACCGTCCTCAGCCCGAGTTTTGTGGCCCAAACTCAGAAACCCGCAGCGCCCAGGTTTTGAGGCCCAAACCTGGAAACCGTCCACCGGTGGTTTTTCTCTAGCTCAACCACCAAACCGGAGCTGTAGAGGGGATGCACCTCCCGTGCACCCCGTCCACCGACACATGTCCCCAGGTCCTCGACCCAGGCAACACCATGCCCCGCAAGTCTTTGCTTGTCGCTGTCCCAGGCTGCCAGCCACCACAGCAGATCCTCCGGGCACCGGTCCCTCAGTCCAAGCCTCACGTCCGCCCTTCACCGCTCCCGGTCCATCGACACGGCACGTCTCTACTTGACCTTCACCTTGCCCTTGATCACTGTCTCTGTGCTCGACACCTGCACAACACAAGCCAAAGAACATGCGATCAAACCCGTTGACAATCACTCATCACTCGAGACTCGGCATACACCCATGTATCCGCAATCTCACCCTTGATGAGTGCATTGTCAACTACACACACAAATCATAATGGAAATAGAAGGAGAAAGAAGGAGAAGAGAGAACTCGACCAAATGACCCAAAAGCATAGCAAAGCCGAAGAAGGTCAAGTGGAAGGAGCAAAACAACTTGGTTCCCAAAGACATGGGCAACGGCTCGACGCAACCAAGCAAAGCAAAGCTAGCCCTCAAGAAGAGGTAGAACAGGCTCAACACCGCTAGCCAAAACCAACTTCAAAAATCGAAGCAAAATGCTAGTGCCTCAAGATAGAGGCACAGAGGCTCAACACAACTAGCAAAAGAGCTCGATACCAATGCCTTACGGCCAACACGAAGCAACAAACTCCCCCTCGAAAAGTGCACGCAACCAGGAAAACTCCCCCTTGATTCAACTCGGAAAGCACAAGATTTGAACATTCACTCCCCCTTAGTTGAACTTTGAGGAACTCCCCCTTAGTTGAACTTCGAGGAAACATATGATTTGCAATTTCTCCCCCTTAGTTGAAAATGCACTTATCAAGTAAAAGTTCTCCCCCTCAGAAAATGCACCAAACAAAAGTGCCAAACAAGAGAAAAACTCCCCCTTCGAACATGCATATGAGTCAAAATGCAAGTTAGCAGCTTCAGGAATATAGTCAAGACAATGTAAAGATGCTCTGCACAGTATAACTCCAATGACTCAACATCATCCACAAAATGCTAGCAAAGGCTCAGACTGATCACTATATACGAAATATGAACATGAAAGCACAATGAGCAGTTTTTAGCCAAAAAGATAGTCACCATCAAAATAGCACTACACATGTATAGACAGGAATCCGAACAAATGCTAAGCATGTATACTAGGTGAACTATCCCTAGCAAAGTTCAAACATCATGCTATAGAATGAAGCATACACATGTGATTTCAGTTTTAAATCGGAGTTGCAGTGGTGAAATAACACAAGTTCAGAAGTTTAGCAGATGTTTGCGAGAGGTTGACAGCTTGTCATTGCCTAACTTTTCAACCGAGCGAAGCCTATGCAAAATGCAATCAGAAGCTTAAAGCATCGGTTTTGGTCATACACTACATGGCTCGAGTTTAACTCAACTGTGCAATGAGAAACAGTCTCGATACCGTGATGTGTTGACAAGCAGTCCCATCTCGATCTTTTCAGTTCACTAAGAGTTGGTTCAATTTTATTGACAGGATATGAACAAACCAAGCAAGTGAGAGACTCAGAACTAGAGACATAGCAACCTAGCATATATGAAAAGCACGAGTGAACTCAACACATCCTACACATGCTAGTTGCATATCTCAATGGTGAACATTTTCAGTTTTAAGTTTGTTAAGCAGGTTCACCATTCAAAAATAGCTCAGCTCACAACATGTACCAGTGATCAGAAAGAGCATAAGCTACAAGCATCATCATAAGCATCAGAGCATACTACATAGAGCATAGTTACATTATAATGATTATATATATGAAGCTCAGAATGTAAATGCATATGCTGAAATGCAAAAGAAATCAAAGACAAACGAAAAAGAGTCAATCTATAATACAAGAATGAAAATGTTTCCCCCATCTAAAAGTGGAAACACACACCAAGCTCACCCCTCAACCGATTAAAGGTTGATTCGTCCAAAGGCTTGGTGAAAATATCAGCCAACTGATGATGAGTATCAACATGGCGAAGGTCGATATCACCCTTCTAGTAGTGGTCTCACAGAAAATGAAAGCGCACATCAATGTGTTTGGTCTTCGAGTGAAGCACAGGGTTCTTAGCAACGCTAATCGCACTCGTGCTGTCACAAAGCAAAGGAACATGAGAATAGCTCATACCAAAATCACGCAAAGTGGCCATCATCCAAAGCAACTGGGAACAGTAGCCAGCTGCAGCAACATATTCAGCCTCAGTGGTAGACTGAGCGACACTAGACTGCTTGCGAGAAGACCACGATACAAGAGAAGAACCAATAAACTGGCAAGTCCCAGAAGTGGACTTGCGCTCAATACGGCAACCAGCAAAATCGGCATCCGAATAACCGCAAAGAGAGAGGGTGGAGGAAGCTGAATACCAAATCCCGAATTCAGGTGTGAAACGAAGGTACCTGAAAATGCGCTTCACCGCCTGACGGTGAGAAGTGCGCGGCGACGCCAGAAAGCGCACACACAGACTCACCGCGAACTAGATGTCCGGGCGTGACGCCGTCAGGTAGAGCAGCGACCCGATCATGTTTCGGTACTCCTTCTGGCACACAACTTCTCCATCCTTGTCCGCATCCAGGGCCGTCGTGGTCGACATGGGTGTTGGAAGAGGCTTGGCCTAACCCATATCGAACCTCTTCAGCAAGTCCTTGGTATACTTGCCCTGGTGCACAAACGTCCCTTCTCGGGATTGCTTAATTTGCAATCCGAGAAAGAAAGTCAGCTCGCCCATCATACTCATCTCGAACCCCTGCTCATAGTATCTGGACCGAGTGACACGTTCGTCAATGTTGCCGATCATCTGCTGGGGGGGGTGTGTTGGCGCTGGATGTGTCGTGGCGCCTCCCGAGTAGAGGTGACCTCCCCTTCAGCAGCAGCTGGTGCCTCCCCGGGTACAAAAGGTACCGCTCGGGGTGGCGGATCCAACGGCCCCCAGGAAGAAGACGTGTCGGGGCCGTGAGTCATCGTAGAAGCCGCTCATTGCGGCACAGCAGGTGGAGGGGGTGCTGGATCATCCATACCTTCAGCACCCTCGTCCTCTTCATCAAAAATAGGCTCACCAACCTCATGAACTCCTACACGCTCAAAACGAGAAGAAGGACAAACCATGGTCTCGTCGAAGGTGACATCGGATGTCTCCATGACTCGGTTAGTTTCAAGGTTAAGTACACGATAAGCGTGAGTATGAGTGCCATAACCCAAAAACACACCGTCAGAAGAACGAGACTCAAACTTGTCCAAGTTGCCCTTTTTGAGTATAAAACAATGGCAACCAAAAACTCGAAAATAACTCACCTTGGGGAGTTTTCCAAAACGCAACTCATAAGAAGTCTTTTTCAAGAAAGCTCGGAGAAAAATGCGATTGGAAATGTAGCATGCAGTGCTCATAGCTTCGGCCCAATATCGCCTACGAGTCCTATGCTCATCGAGCATCGTCCTGGCCATCTCTACAAGGGTCCGATTTTTCCTCTCTACAACACCATTCTGTGGTGGTGTGTAGGGGGAAGAAAACTAATGCTCTAAACCCAAGGAGTTACAAAATTTCTCAAAATCCAAATTCTTGAATTCGGAACCATTATCGCTTCTAATAGCTCGCATCGAGTTCAAAGGGAACTCGTTCTGAAGACGCAAAATCAGATTGCGAGCAAAAGAAAAAGTCTCGGTCTTCTCAGACAAAAAGAAGACCCACGAATACCTCGAAAAATCATCAACAACAACAAGCACATACCACTTCCCTCCAACCGAGCTCACCCGAGCCGGACCAACAAGGTCCATGTGGAAAAGCTCTCGAGGGCGCTTGGTCATGACCTAAGTTACTGGATGGTGGGGAGCGGCAACCATCTTCCCATGTCTATAAGAGTGGCAAACAAGATCCTTCTCCATGGATAACTTGGGCAATCCTCGGATTAGGCCAAGTGAACTAAGTCTTGCAAGCAAGTCGAAGCTCAAATGTCCAAGTCTCCTATGCCACTTCCAAAGATCAGAGGAGGAAGGTCCAGCCACAAGACAACGAGAAATGCCAAAAGACTCCGAGAAATTCACACGAAAGACTTTTCCAAAGGGCGAAATCATACACACAAGATTGCCCTGAGGATCCAAAATACGACTGAGATTCGGTTTAAAACGAATGTCATAGTCGTCGTCAAAGAGTTGCGAAACAGAAAGAAGGTTAAAATGCAAGTTAGAAACAAGAGCAACATTGCGCAACACAAAGTGCTCATTAACTCGCACTGACCCGCGAGACAAAACCTTACCTTTGCTATTGTCGCCGAAGGTGATAAACTCCTTTCCGACGACCGGACTAAGACTGGAGAACCACTTGGCATTTTCGGTCATGCCTAGAGCAACCGGAATCCACCAACCAAACGTTGTCCAATCGTTTTACCTACATCAATAAAAAGACATGGGGTGAGCATACGGTCCAACACTGGGGTTAGTAGAAAAACCATTCCTAGCAGTGTTGGGCCGGCTGCTCAAAAGAACGGTTAGTAGAAAAACCATTTCTAGCACGCCTACGAGGGAAGCGATCACCACGCTGAAGAAAACGTGGTCCGCTGGGGAAAGAGCGTTCACCGTGATACTCAAAACGCGGTGGGAGAAAACGCTCAACTATAAAGCCACCGCCACAGGGTCCATAGCCTACAACTGCAGGCTCCCACCGAGCACGACCTCCCTGACGCCTAGGACCTTGAGGCACTGCATCTCTAGGCCTAGCAGCTCTCCTTGGAGCTCTCCTCTGAACATTCGGCACATGTACATCATGGAAAGGATGGTACATGTCCGGATTGTTCATCTCCCTTGCACGGCACGCCTCTCTCTTGCACCGAAAGCAGAACTCAATCAAGTGTCCATATCTCCCACAATGCTCACAATGGTACCTCACCGCTCTCAAAGGGGGTTGTTGGTACACACAGTTGTGGGTTTGGACCACTTTGCCCTTCTGTGCCATAAGCTCCTCCTAGATGGGTGGCATGGTGTCCAGCTTGTTCTTTAGGTGGTTGGGCTTGGGATGCCACACTTGGTTCTTGGGTGGAGCTCTAGGAGGTTCTTCAAATTCTCCATCCTTGGTGTTAGGCTTGAGAGGCTCTTTGGGTGGAAGCTTGGTAAGTTTGGGAGTAGTGGTGGAGTTGGGCTTCTCACTCGGGTTCAGACCACTCGACTCTCCAAGCTTCCCAAAAGCAGAAACATCAACGCCCGGAGCAAAGCCTACACCAGGACCTCCAGCAGCTCGCTTGAATTGGGAGATCATCATCCCGAGCTGTGGCTCACCACAAGACACCCATGACAAGATGGTCCGAAGGTATGTGTTTTCCTCCTCGGTTTGCATCTTGTCATGCTTCACATTAGCGATCTCCATCTCCAAACCCTCACACAAAGCACACCTAGTCACACAAGTGCTACCCGAGCTGGCCTTCTCAAGAGACTCAATCTTGACATTCTTCTCTGCCAACTCGGTTTGCAAGACAGGACAAGTCTTGCACGCACCTAACAACATGGGCCTAGCCCGGAGCTCATCCACCTCTCCAACCAAGGCAGCATACTTACCTCTCAAAGTGAGAAGGTCAGTCATGTGCCTGGTGCACATCTCACACTCCACTTCCTCAGACACGACCACGATGGACTTAGCAAACTCATGCTCCTTCACCGTGTCCTCCCACTTCTGCCTAAACTCCTTGCTCTCTCTAGCAGCACGCCTAAGCAGCTTATCCTGACTAAGCAAGGCGGCAGTAAGCTTCTCGACCTCAGCAGAGAGCTCGTCATGGGTGAGAGATACCTGAGAGGTGTCGTCGTCGTCGTCGTCGTCGTTTCGAGGGGTGTCCTCCAGCTTGCCGTCGACCTCATTGCCGAGGGCCATGGTGCAGAAGCCATCGTCGTCGGCGAAGAAGCAGAGGTCGTTCAGCTTGTCCTCGATCCTCTTCTTCTTCTCGGACTCGTCATCGCTTGAGCAAGCAGAGTCGTCATCCGAGCCGTCGACGTCGCTGAGCGTGGCGAAGAACGCACGCTGCTCAGCCTGGGCCTTCTCCAAGTACTTCTTCTTGATGTACTCCTTGTCGAAGCCGCCCCTCCGCTTGTGCCTCGCAGGGACGTACTTCTCCGTGCGCTTGCCGGAGTCGTACTTGTGCCCATGATCGCCCTTCTTAGATGTGTTCTTCTTGGGACAGTTGGCGATGAAGTGGTCGGGGTCGCCGCACTCAAAGCATCCTGAGCGTCCTCGTCCACGGCGACGGTTCATGTGGTTGTTGTGAAACCGCGAGAACCGGTTGGCGAGCATCTGAAGGACCGAGAATGCAAAAGCAAGGCGACCAGAGGGGGGGTGAATGGGAGCCAATAAAATTTCTCTCGAAACTTTGGCCAAATGTCCCAAAATCAACCCCAAGAGCTACTGCCGAAAACGTGATGCCCACGACCCTTGGAAGAGGGTGGATGATCCCTAGGATCACAGCGAGGCACCACAAAAACTTCCTCACCCAAGTTCACGCAAGTCAACTAGTGACAGGATGGGTTTTGGGTAACCTCAACCTCCCCCGAGCAACGTGAGAGGGATTCAGGCTATTTTGTAAAGGGAGAAGTCCGATTTCTGAAGAGCACGAAGTTAGGAATCCAACGCAACAAGCGGATCTCAAATCGGAAGTCGGTCGAACAAACCGCGGACTAAAACGCGCAGAACAGCTTTGACCGGACTCTGCCTGCGTCCGGTTAGGCACCACCGGACGCGTCCGGTCAAGCCAAAATGATTTTCGACCCTTACTGTATTGGACCGGACTCTGTGAAGCAGTGCGTCCGGTCACAAGCAGAGCGTCCGTTCAGAAAGAGACAAAACAGAGAACAGTACCAGGGGTGCGTCCGGTCACTCTCGAGTCCCAGCGTCCGGTCAAGTCACAGAGAAAACGCGCTGGGAGCTCAACGACCAGACTCTGGTCTGGTGCGTCCGGTCAGCACGACCCAGCGTCCGGTCACCCCGAAATCCTGCTGTTCGTCCACCGATTCAACTCGATCTCACCCAAAACGAATCCTCTAGGGATAAAACTTGGTGAGAGGAGTCACAAGGAGGATAGTGAGCTATCTCTAAGAGATCATGGCTCGAACCTATCTTCCAAATCGATGAATCGAAGAAATTCGGGGGAAAGGAGAAAAGCTTGACCCGAAACCAAAATCGATCGATCTCCTAGACCGTGAGGTTAGAGGTAAATTCCTTTGGTGGAAAGAAGTGCCTCACGACCTAGAACAACTTGGTTCAAATGGATTTGCAAAAGATGAACCGAGCAAAGAGATCAAGCGATGGGAAAAACGCGGAGAAAAGGATTCCGCGAAGAACACGAACAAAACACGAATCACAACCACGAATTGCGACCGTAGCGCAAACTCACGCTACAGCAGTGAGGTTACGGCCTCACTTCCTCAGAATCAACAGTACACAGAGGCAAGTCTCTCTGCGGATCTCAGCTAGCTACAACAGGGGATGGGAGAGCAGGAAACCCTAAGTGCGAAAGAGCAAATGACTGAGATAGATGGGAGGAGGGTGTCTCCCGACTACTTATCCTACTACTAGCCTAAGTCTATTTCCTACTCTACCCCTCTCTATTCTAATTACAGAGCGAACCAGCTAAACCCTAGGGTTATTCTGGACCAACTCGGTGGTAGGTGTATCCGACGGCCACGCCCGCACGAACCGAAGCGTTGCCTCGACGCAACCTCCAGATCGCCGCTACGTGCCGCCCTCGCTCTGCACCCCTGGTTTTGTGGCCCAAACCAGGAAACCAGCCTTTTCCAGCCAACCCCCGGTTTTGAGGCCCAAACCGGGAAACCAGCCCATCAGCCTCCGAGTTTTGAGGCCAAACTCAGCAAACCCTTAGCGCCCAGGTTTTGAGGCCCAAACCTGGAAACCGTCCTCAGCCCGAGTTTTGTGGCCAAACTCGGAAACCGTCAGCCCGAGTTTTGTGGCCAAACTCAGAAACCGACCACGCCCAGGTTTTGAGGCCCAAACCTGGAAACCGTCCATCCGATGGTTTTTCCCTGGCTCTACCACCATACCGATGTCGTAGAGGGGATGCACAACCCGTGCACCCCGTCCACTGACACGTGTCCCTGAGTCCACGACTCAGGCAACACATGACCGCACTTCTTCACTTGTCGTCGTCACAGGCTGCCAGCCACCACAGCTGATCCTCGGGCCTCTGGTCCCTCAGTCCAAGCCTCACGTCCGTCCTTCACCGCTCGGTACCTCGGCATGGCACGTCCGCCGCACGGCATGCCCGTCCTTCACCGCACCCGGTCCATCGGCACGGCACGTCTCAACTTGACCTTCACCTCGCCGTCGATCACTGTATCTATGCTCGACACCTGCACAACACAAGCCAAAGAACATGCGCATCATCCCAGTTGACAATCACTCAACACTCAGAGACCCGACATACACCCATGTATCCGCAATCTCCCCCTTGATGAGTGCATTGTCAACTACTCACACAAATCATAATGAAAAGAAGAAAAAGGAAGAAGAAGGAAGGAGAAAGAACTCAACCAAATGACCCAAAAGCATAGCAAAGCCGAAGAAGGTCAAGTGGAAAGAGCGAAAGAACTTGGTCCCCAAAGACATGGGCAACGGCTCGACGTGACCAAGCAAAGCAACACTAGCCCTCAAGAAGAGGTAGAACAGGCTCAACACCGCTAGCAAAAAAACCAATTGAAATCAAAAACCCTAAAAAATGTTTGTTAGTCCCTCAAGACAGAGGCGAAGGCTCAACACAACTAGCAAACTCCCCCTCGAAAAGTGCAAGCAACTAGGAAAACTCTCCCTTAGTTGAACATCCAGGAGACATATGATTTGCAAATTCTCCCCCTTAGTTGAAAATGCACTAATCAAGTAAAAGACTCTCCCCATCAGAAAAGGCACCAACAAAAAGTGCGAACCTGGGAGATTCTCCCCCTTCCAACATGCGTATGAGTCAAAATGTAAGTTAGCAGCTTCAGGCATATATTCAGGAGAATGCAAAGATGCTCTAAACAGTATAACTCCAAGGACTCAACAGCAGCATACAAACTTAGCAAAGGCTCAAACTGATCACCAGATATGAATATGAACATATGAGCAGAAATGAGCAGTTTTGAGTCAAAAGGTATTCACCATCCAAATAGCACTAGCAATGTATAAACAGGAGTCTGAACAAGTGCTAAACATGTATACAAGGTGAACTACCCCTAGCAAAGTTCAATCATCATGCTTAAGAATGAAACGTTCACTTGTGAATTCAACTTTAGATCGAAGTTGCAGCGGTGAAATAACACAAGGTCAATTATTAGCATGTGATTGCGAGAGGTTGAAAGCTTGTCATTACCTAACTTTTCAACCGAGCGAAGCCTATGCCGAAGCAATCAGAAGCTTAAAGCTACAGTTTTGGTCATACACTACACGGCTCAAGTTTAACTCAAGGTGCGATGAGAAACCGTCTCGATACCGTGATGTGTTGACAAGCAATCCCATCTCGATCTTTTCTATTCACTAAAACTTGGTTCAAATTTTATACATGATATGAACAGACCAAGCAAGTGAATGACTCAGAACTAGAGACATAGCAACCTAGCATATATGAAAAGCACGAGTGAACTCTACATATCCTACACATGCTAGTTGCATATCTCAATGATGAACATTTTCAGATTGTAAGTTATTAAGTAAATTCACCATTTCAAAATAGCTCAGCTCACAGCATGTACTAGTGATCAGAAGGAGCATAAGCTACAAGCATCAAAATAAGCATCAGAGCATACTACATAGAGCATAGTTAGATTCTAGTGATTATAAACATGAGGCTTAGAATGTGAATGCGTATGCTGAAATGCAAAAGAAAAGAAAGACAAAAGAGTCAGTCAAATATACAAGATTCAAAATGTTTCCCCCATCTAAAAGGGGAAACACACACCAAGCTCACCCCTCAACCGATTAAAGGTTGATTCGTCTAAAGGCTTGGTGAAAATATCAGCCAGTTGATGATGAGTACTGACATGGCGAAGGTTGATATCACCCTTCTCCTGGTGGTCTCGCAGAAAATGAAAGCGCACATCAATGTGTTTGGTCTTTGAGTGAAGCACGGGGTTCTTAGCAACGCTAATGGCACTCGTGCTGTCACAAAGCAAAGGCACGCGAGAAAAGCTCAGACCAAAATCATGCAAAGTGGCCATCATCCAAAGCAACTGGGAACAGCAGCTAGCCGCAGCAACATATTCAGCCTCTGTAGTGGACTGAGCGACACTAGACTGCTTGCGAGAAGACCACGAAACAAGAGAAGAACCAATAAATTGGCAAGTCCCAGAAGTGGACTTGCGCTCAATACGACAACCAGCAAAATCAGCATCCGAATAACCGCAAAGGGAGAGGGTGGAGGAAGCAGAATACCAAATCCCGAACTCAGGCGTGAACCGAAGGTACCTGAAAATCCGCTTCACCGCCTGACGGTGAGAGGTGCGCGGCGACGCCTGAAAGCGCGCACACAGACACACCGCGAACTGGATGTCCGGGCGTGTCGCCGTCAGGTAGAGGAGCGACCCGATCATGCTGCGGTACTCCTTCTGGTCCACTGCTTCTCCATCCACATCCGCATCCAGGGCAGTCGTCGTCGACATGGGAGTTGGAAGAGGCTTGGCCTCTCCCATATCGAACCGCTTCAGCAAGTCCTTGGTGTACTTGCCCTGGTGCACAAACGTGCCCTCTCGGGATTGCTTAATTTGCAACCCGAGAAAGAATGTTAGCTCGCCCATCATGCTTATCTCGAACTCCCTGCTCATAGTATCTGCAAACTTGGCAACCAAAGCGTGAGAAGAACCACCGAAAATGATATCATCCACGTAAATCTGGACCAAGAGAGTGTCTTTGCCTTGCTTGAGAAGAAAGAGCGTTTTATCTACACATCCCATTTTAAAACCCTTAGCAAGCAAAAAGGTTTTCAACCTATCATACCAGGCTCTAGGGGCTTGTTTCAAACCATATAAAGCTTTGTGGAGTTTAAAAACATGGTTTGGAAACTTGGGATTTTCAAAACCGGGGGGTTGCTCAACATACACTTCCTCTTCTATGTAGCCGTTTAAGAAGGCACTCTTGACATCCATTTGAAAGAGTTTAAAACCTTTGGATGCAGCAAAAGCCAAAAGTATCCTAATAGCCTCCAAATGACCTACAGGAGCAAAAGTCTCCTCAAAGTCTATCCCTCCATCTGACTATAACCCTTGGCCACAAGACGCGCTTTGTTCCTCATAATGTGGCCATCCTCTCCTTGTTTGTTTTTGAAAACCCATTTTGTCCCAATAGGATTACTGTTAGGAGGAGGAGGAACTAGAACCCAAACCCGATTTCTCTCAAAATTTTCTATCTCCTCATGCCTGGCATTGACCCAGTCAGGATCCGTCATAGCGTGTCCAACATCTCGGGGCTCAAAATTAGCAACAAAAGCAGAATGAGCGAAGTGCGAGATTTGCTGTGACCTAGACCGAGTAACCCGTTCGTCGATGCTGCCGATCATCTGCTGAGGCGGGTGCTGGCACTGGATGTGTCATATTGCCTGACGAGCTGAAGTAGCCTCCCCCTCAACAGCAGCTGGTGCCTCCCCGGGTACAAAAGGTACTGCTCGGGGTGGCGGATCCCATGGCCCCTAGGAAGAGGAGGATTCAGGGCCGTGAGTCGTCGTAGATGTAACAGAACCGACCAATTTGCACCAGATTAAACACTGACAACCTCCGCTCTCGCAGAAATCATCGAGTACTTAAGCTCGTACAAACCCGGTAGTCCGGAAATCTCGAAGGATTTCAAATCATTCAACGACATCCAGCCAAGATCGTACTTGTTCCACGAACATGCTCACGGGTTACAACATAGTTGCACATAGTTCAAATTACATCGGAGTACGAAATAATATTACAAACCATAATTTGTAGTAGTAGCGGAAGCAACATAGTCTTTTAAACATAAATTTGGATTGTTCATAAATACGGTGCCATCAGTTGACCGGGTCCACAAAAGCAACAGATGAGATAAGTGTTGACCATGCCCTTGGTCTAGTCATCACCCGTTACCGGGTACAAGCAGTTCTCGCAGTAACCATAAAAGCACTGGCCATCTGCAACAACAAGGGAAATAAACCCTGAGTACAAGAAGGTACTCAGCTAGGCTTACCCGACAGAACCAAAAAAATAATGAGACTCCAAGGAACATGCAGGCTATATAAGTGGGGTTGGCTGTACATACTCTTTTGCATGAAAGCTTTAGTAATAAAACTCCGTTTCAAATGTTGGCAATTGCTTTTAGTCATTAACTCTACCTTACTAGATTTGCACCTGTACTAAACAAGCACTTGCTACTTAATCAATCAAGAGCGACTATTTCATCAATAACCTTTCAGATTCCATAACCATTTTAGTTCCATAAGTTCTACGGGAGATGATCTAGAGTCAACTGCTCACTGTCCAGGAGCGATGGCGATTATAATCGATTCCTACCCAGCTGGGGATAAAATGTCTCACACTCGCCCGGCACGTCCGGCTACGGCAGTCGTAAGCTGCCAGTCAGGAGATTCGAGAACACAAAGCGCGGGACGGCCATGGGCCCTTCTACACCGGGGGTTATCTCAGTGCCAGGTCGCTCAACCTATAACTGCCCACGGTCATGCCAGGTCGATCAGGCCCTGCCTGCCCTCGGACCATGCCAGGTCGATCAGAATAGTTGCCCACGGTACATCTGAGGCCCTGGGTGTTAGGCGTCAACATCTCCATCACCGGCTCGAATAACCTTACTCGGCTTCACGGGAGGTACTCAGACCAACTCCGTTAAGTGATCGACGCGTTCAATTTGACTGAAGGGACATTCCCGAACGGGTCCTATGCGACACAGACGGGAGCCTACTAGCACACAGAACCCATGTCCTGTTGCTCTTACATCCCGCCTCCGTCTCAGATTAATTATCACATGGTTATCTCATGATAGCACAGGCTAAACATGATCAGTATCCACCTATTGCGGGAGACAGGAAATCACCCGACTTTTACCGGTCTAAGCAGGCTAAGCATAAACGAGCCTAGACTTATCAGGGATAACAAGGTAATATTTGCAGGTGGACAAGAATAAGTAATAATGCATCAACGGTAGCAATCAATTCCTATAACCTAATGCAACATCCATCATCAGGTTAAATTAGAAAACATTTGCAAACCGTAGGAGTTAGAATGCTCCGGGGCTTGCCTTTCTCAAAGTCCGACGGACGGTGATCGCGGCACTCGGGCAACTCGTCGGCGTCGGTCCCTCCGACTTCTTCTGTCAGGATCTCCTCCGGACTGGGCTCTTCTAGTAACGACTGGGTCTGGATCTCCTCCGCTGATCCTGTATGATGCATAAAGTGCATGAATAGGATGAATGCACATAGAATGCATATGTGATGCACATGATCAACAGCAATCAGGGGATAAGCACATGCCATCTACTGCTTTCTATTCAACAAGGTAGTCAACATCATCCCAACCATTTAACCTAACATAGTCAATTGATTAAGCTATGTTGTCACCACCTCAAAGTTTACTTAATGGGTTTATTACCCTCTAATTACTTGCTGAAATAAATCTATTTACACATGCTTAAACAGCAACCTAACCTAGACAGCTTCAGAAAAATCTACAAAAATTACTGGGAGTTAACAACACCTAATCTAGCTCCCTGTCCAAATTTCATCTCATTTGGACTTAAACTTCATTCTCTACGAAAAAGACAAATTCTATCATGGACAGATGCTTTGAACTACACACCCTAGCAAAAAGTGTCAAACAACAGATTTCTTATTTTTCTACTGAGCTACCTAGTACAAGAGCAATGTGCTTAAATTCTCAGGTTCATATTCCTCATATTTTAATTACTACAAAATAAACAAGGAAACGACATTTAACCATTTTAAAAGCTACTGTCAAATTAATTCACAGAACAACCTCATATTATATTTTTCTCTGAAACTACACATTCATACAAACCTAACAAAACTGAGATTACATTTTTCTGACTTATACATAATTAGTTATGCATTTTCCAAGTTATCAGCACTTTTCTAATTTAAATAAATCTACACATAAAAGTATTACCAACAATGCAATTAACATCCTTCACAGGTAGATCTAATCATGCTGAACTCCACAAAATTTGTTTCATAGGATTTGGACTTAAAATGAGCCTTGTATGAATTTTTGAAGCCTTTACACAATTCTGCAAAAAGAAACTAAAAAGGAAAACTCAATCCTACGTACGGACTTCGGCCGAGGCATAGGACAAACGCTCGGCGCACTTGGCTGACTCGTCCGAGGCTTCGAGGCGAAGGCTTCGGCACACTCAGCGCGATTCGGCTGAGGCCCGAGGCTCAGACACATTTTTCCGATTCGCCCGAGGCACACGGGCAGCCGAGGCTAACCTATTCAGTCGAGGCTACTGACTCAACCGAGACTTACTGACTCAACCGAGCACTTGACTTGGCTCGACTCGACCGAGGCTTACACAACCGAGACTAGCTGACTCAACTGAGCACTTGACTTGGCTCGACTCGACCGAGGCTTACACAACCGAGACTAGCTGACTCAACTGAGCACTTGACTTGGCTCGACTCGACCGAGGCTTACACAACCGACCCGATCGAGGCTCGAGGCGAAGGCTCGGTGCATTCGACTTACCGAGGCCTACGGCACCCAAGCTCTTCCCTTTCTCTCTTCCTTACTGCCAGTCGGGGCCCGCTGGTCAGGGTGACCAAGCTTCCGGGGCCAGGCTCGGCACGTTACCGCGCGAGGCCAGGCTCGGCGGTCAACGACGGAGTTTTGCGCCGTGGTCATTGACCGGCCCTAGCTCGTCGACGGCGGCGCTTCCGGCGACACTGAGACCGTCCCTGGGTGCGGGTTTTCGAGACGAACACGACGAACCGACTCGCTGAGCCAGAGGGATACCGGAGCAAGCTCGACGGCGGCCATGGCGGAGCGGTGGCTCTGCGACTCGGCGGCGGAACTCTTCCCGGCGGCTTGCGACTCGGCGAGGTTAGCACTAGCCCAAGCAAGACCTAAGCGACCTATTGGAGCAACTCTCGGGCTTCGGCATCCGCGGCATTGCCCGGCGCGATGCACGGCGGCGGTCCATGGCGGACACAGCGCGACTGGCCCGCGGTCCGGCGAACTCAGGACACGAGAGAGGTCTCCATCTGACTCTAAGCTACTACGACGGTAGAGAAGACTAGAACATGGCTCAGCTCAGGGTAGCATGGCCGGAGATGACCGGTCCACGTGAAGGTCACGGTGGCGGCCATGGCGGAAACTTGCGGACGGCATCCGCTGTTCCGGCGGCTGGAGAGGGAGAGAGGGGAAACCAACCCTTACCGGAGAAGGAGGAGGTTAGGGCGGAGAAGCTGGCGGGAGGAATCGAACGGCGGTGCGGCGATTAGCGAGCAATCGCTCGCCGGAGTTCGGCGGCAATGGCGGTTTGGGCGAACTGGAGAAGATGGTGGAGTGGCTGGCGCGCTGGTGAGCTCAAGGCGGACAAAGACAAAGGAACAAGTGGCTGGGTGCATTGCAACTGGCCAGTTCCCATCGGGGAACTCCCGACCCGACGCGGCGGCGTCAGGCGTCGAGCTCCACGCGGCGAGCATGCACCGAGCTCCGGGGCGTCGTGGCGAGCTTGCAGCGAGCGAGGGGGCGACGTGGCGCATGCAGCGCTAAACCATGGGCGGCGATGCCGGTGGTTTTGCTGGCGGGCGAGGCGGTCTCGCGGCGGCGGCAGGCTCGGTCGGCGCGGAGGGAGCGGCGTCCGCGAAGGAGAAGAAGGAGAGACTGACAGGTTGGGTCCACTGGGGTTAAACTAATGAAGTTTGATTGCAAACTTTGATGCTCTATAACTCCTAAACTAAGCCGAACTAGGAAAGGGTCCTAACAGCAAAGTTGCTTAGAATTTTGTAAGGAACAAATCATCTTAAAGGGTCGAGTCCAAATTCTGCTGAGACAGAGAAATTTAGTGCTAAACCATTTTTCTAATGCAAGAAATCACAATTTAGAAGCTTTTTCTGAGAAAGTGCTTTAAAGCAAAGTTGTTCCTTTTATCAAGATCTACAACTTTGTTAAAAGGCACTTGGTCAGAAACAGAAAGCATAACAAGGTTATACTAGACATTTAACACAAGGACTTGAGCATTCAACAAGCATATGCACAAGAATGATGAGATGCTATGCTTATGCGGTGTCAAATTATGCATTTAGGGAATGCTTAACACCGGGGGTGTTACAGCCCTCCCCTCCTTAAAAGAAATCTCGTCCCGAGATTTGGATTACGAACCATTTCTTATAAAAGTGTGGGTATACTTCCTTTAGATAGTCATCCGTCTCCCAAGTAGCATCCCGGTCATCTTGCTCACTCCAAGATACCTTATATTGCTTCACGATTCTTCCGCGGGTCGCTCTTTCTTTTTCATCAAGCACTCGACATGGTGTAATTGAGTAAGTGAGATCAGATTGCAATTTGATACGAGCTGGTTGTACTTCTTCTTCTGGTACTCGAAGACATTTCTTAAGTTGAGAGACATGGAACACTGGAAAAATAGCCTTCAAATGCTCTGGTAATTGCAGTTGATAGGCCACTTCTCCCTTCTTTTGCACAATTCTATATGGTCCCACGAACCTTGGTGCTAACTTCCTTTTGACTCCAAAACGTTTTACACCCTTCATTGGTGAAACCTTCAAATAGACATAGTCACCAACATTGAACTCAAGCGGTTTCCTTCGCTTATCAGCATAGCTTTTCTGACGAGATTGTGCAGACGCAATGTGTTGCTGAATCGTTCTAACTTGTTCTTCTGCTTCTTTCACAAAGTCAATACCATAGTACCGACGTTCCCCTGGTTCTACCCAGTTTATCGGTGATCTGCATCTTCTACCATACAGAGCTTCAAAAGGAGCCATTTGTATACTTTCTTGATAACTGTTGTTATAAGCAAACTCTGCCAATGGTAACCATTTCTCCCAAGAACCTTTTGCTGATAAAACACAGGCTCTTAACATATCCTCTAGAACTTGATTCACTCTCTCTGTCTGTCCTGACGTTTGTGGATGGTAGGCTGAGCTTCGAACTAAATTCGTGCCTAGCTCCTTCTGCAATTTTTCCCAAAATGGTGCAGTAAACTGCGGTCCACGATCAGAGACTATAACCTTTCGTACACCGTGCAGTCGCACAATTTGGCTTATGTAGATCTCCGCATAATCTGGGGCCTTATAGTTGGTCTTGACTGGAATAAAATGTGTGGTCTTTGTGAGACGATCCACAATTACCCAAATTGAATCATTACCCTTCTGAGTCGTGGGTAAACCAACGATAAAGTCCATACTCACTTCTTCCCACTTCCATTCAGGTATAGCTAATGGTTGAAGCATTCCAGCTGGTTTCAAATGAATAGCTTTTACTCGACAACATGTGTCACATCTGGCGACATATGCGGCAATTTCCTTCTTCATTTTGGTCCACCAAAATCTCGAACGCAAATCTTGGTACATCTTAGTGCTTCCAGGATGAATAGATAATTTGGACAAATGTGCTTCATCCATGATCCGATTCCTGAGTTCTCTATCCTTAGGCACCACTAATCGCTGGTTAAACCATAGAACTCCATTTTCATCCACTCGAAAATGCTTATCGGCCTCTTTTTCATCCTTGAGCCTTTCCTTAATATGATAGATCCCTTTATCAGTTTTCTGGCCTTCTATAATTTGGTCAACTAACACGTTGCGCAACTCTAAGTCATGTAGCACTGCAGCATGTGTTAAGCTGAACTCATCCTCTGGTAGAAGCTTCATAGCATTACAGTGTGATTTCCGGCTCAGAGCATCGGCCACAACATTTGCCTTGCCTGGATGATAGTGAATTTGAAGATTATAATCCTTAATCAATTCCAGCCATCTTCTTTGCCTCATATTCAATTCTGCTTGCGTGAAAATATATTTAAGACTCTTGTGGTCGGTGTACATATTGCAAACATTCCCAAGCAGATAGTGTCTCCAAATTTTCAAAGCATGTACAACGGCAGCTAATTCCAAATCATGGGTCGGGTAATTCACTTCATGCTTTCGCAATTGCCGCGAAGCATAAGCAATCACTCTGCCATCTTGCATGAGAACGCAACCTAAACCAACTTTCGATGCATCGCAGAAGACATCAAACGGTTTCTCGATATCTGGTTGAGCTAAAACAGGAGCAGTGGTCAACAGTTTCCGCAAGGTACGGAAAGCAGTTTCGCACTCTTCTGTCCATTCAAACTTCTGATTCTTTTGCAACAAACTGGTCATTGGCTTTGCAATCTTTGAGAAATCTGGAATAAAACGGCGGTAATATCCCGCTAAACCAAGAAAACTTCGAATCTCACCAACTGAAGTAGGAGCTTCCCAGTCCATGACTTCTTGTACTTTACTCGGGTCTACTGAGATTCCTTCTTCTGACAGAATATGACCAAGAAATTGTACCTTCTTCAACCAAAATTCACATTTGCTAAACTTGGCATAAAGTTTATGTTCTCGTAGCCTTGTCAAAACAATCCTCAAATGTTCTGCGTGATCATCTGGGTTCTCAGAATACACCAAAATGTCATCAATGAACACCACTACAAACTTATCTAGTTCCGGCATGAACACCGAGTTCATCAAACTCATAAAGTAAGCCGGAGCATTTGTCAATCCAAAGGACATAACAAGATACTCATATAACCCGTATCTAGTTGAGAAAGCGGTCTTTGGAATATCCTGTGGTCTGATTCGAATCTGATGATACCCTGACCTTAGATCAATCTTAGAAAACACCTTGGCCCTCGATAACTGATCAAAAGGATGTCTATCCTAGGTAACGGATACTTATTCTTAACAGTCACGGCATTGAGTGGACGATAATCCACACACATGCGCAAGGACTTATCCTTCTTTTAACAAACAGAGCTGGGCAACCCCATTCTGACACACTAGGTTGAATGAATCCTTTATCCAAGAGTTCCTTGATTTGGGTCTTGAGTTCTGCCAGCTCATTGGGCGGCATTCGATACGGTCTCCTAGAGATTGGTGCAGTTCCTGGTAACAACTCTATCACGAACTCCACTGCTCTCTTCGGTGGTAACCCTGGTAACTCATCTGGAAAAACGTCCGGAAAATCCCTAACAACTGGAATTTTGGAGAGGTCTTCTATAGCAAAGTACAAGATAAGTCAACAAGATCGGCACCTCGAGGAAGAGATACGCGAAGCTTGTTACCTGTCCGACTATCAGATAAGGTAAGAGTCCTGCTTGCAGTGTCTAACACCGCACTCCACATCGTCATCCAACTCATTCCTAAGACTACATCCATACTTAGTCCCGGCAAAACCACTAAGTTGGCTCCAAATTTATGCCCTCCAATATCGATGGTCACATTACACACCATCTGTCTAGATAACACGCTACTCCCTACGGAGCTCACGCGAAACCCATAATCCATTTCAGACACCTCTTGATCATGCTTTTGTGCAAATGCTTTACTCATGAACGAATGCGATGATCCAGTATCAAACAAAACGACTGCAGGATGATGATTAACAAGGCACATACCAGCAGTCACGGGCTCTCCTGCACGAGCTTCTTCAGCAGTCATGTTATGCAGACGCGCTGGGTAATTAGCCTGCTGCTTCTTTGGGTAGGGACAATATCTTGCGAAGTGCCCCTCTTGGTTGCAGTTGTAGCATGGTCCCCCGAACTATAGGTTTATTTCCTGAAGAACTGCCTTGACCTCCACGAGCCTGAGCGGCAGCTATCTTGTATGGCTTCTGATTGCGCTGAGCTTGTGGCTGATTCCTCTTCTGCGGCGGCCTAAACGTGCCCCCGGCGCTGGTGGTCGATACTGATTTCGCTGAGCTGGTGGTCCTCTGGGTTGTGATGATCCTGATTCAAAGGTTCTCTTCCGGGCCTTGCTAGCAGCATGCTTGTTGTTATGATTCTCTTGAATCAGACAGTCACTTAAGAAGTCATTGAAATTGGTACGAGAAGACGTACCCACTGACTTTCCCATCTTAGTGTTCAAGCCTCTCTTGAAACTAGCAATCTTCTTGGCATCTGTGTCAACGAAGTCTGGGATATAGCGAGCCAACGAGTTGAACAGATGATGATACTCTGTGATAGACCGAGTTCCTTGAGTCAGATTCATGAACTCTGCCACTTTCATCTGGGTCAAGCCCGGCGGAATGAAATGACCTCGAACAGCAGCAGTAAACACTCTCCAAGTGATAGGAACATTGGCAGGATAGGTGGTACGATGATGTCCCCACCAAATCCCGGCTGGTCCCTGCAACTGGTGTGCGGCATATTCTGCTTTAAGCTCTTCTGTGAGCCTAAGCAAACGGAACTTCTGCTCCAGAGTATGCAGCCATTCTTCTGCCTCCAACGGTTCTATAGCTTCCTTGAAGATAGGTGGTTTAGTATCCAAGAAATCCTTGAAAGAACTATATTGGTTCGGCTCAGGGCGTTGATGTCCCTGCGCCAAGTTCTCCCTCAGCCAAAGCTTCGATGTTGCGCTGGCTTCCAAGAAATTGAGCAAAAAGTTGCTCAGCCGTTGGTGCTGGAGGAGGTGGTGGATTGCGGTTCTCTCTGCTATCATCATTACCACCACTACCACCCGCTCCACTGCGAGTCATCGTCATCTGCATGTAGCGATAGCAATAATCATTAAACGACGTTGCCAAAATTGCGGAGAACAGTAAACCATGCCAACAGGAATTATTCGGGAAACGAATTCACCAACAATTACAGAGGCATAATAAATTTCGATCCACAACGCATCATCACATAATAAAAGTGCTCATCACATAACATACAAAAGTCAACATAACATCCATAGGTGCCCATACATATGGGACTTTTAAGGTCTTGCGCCATACGCACATAGGTCCAGCACACATCCTTACATCCACATGTTACCCAAAAGATCAAGCGCTACGATATGAGATAAGACCACTACGCGCTAACACTGACTAGTCTACTCCCTACTGGCACCATCGTCATCATCGTCATTGTCATCATCTTCACTCGAGATGTTCGAAGAACCACTGGATGAAGCATGAGAATCCGGGTCCTCCTGAGGAAGGATAGGGTTCCTCTCATTCTCACGGCGATGAATCTCCTCGTGCAGATTGTCGTTGTAGTCCTGCAGGTGATGAAGTTGCAGCTCCAAATCTCCCACCTGCCGCCTAAGAAGCCTGTTCTCTTCTGAAGCACGAATGCCCTCGAGACAAACATTACGTAGCGACTCCTCAGTCTCGGCCATGATGGTGGATAAGAAGGTCGTCATACCCTGCTGGTCACTAAGCTGCTGTGCCGTCTCCTGCTCCCTCTGACGAGCCTGGTCTCTCTCAACGGTCAAGTGAGCTAGCTGAGTGGTAAGAAGGTCGACCTCTGTAGCATGCGCCTCCTGACCCTGGTGATGTGCAGCTATCTCCTCACTGAGGATGTGGTCCAGGTGGTCGTAGCTACGTGACAGACACCCGTAGGTAGCCATGAGTGCAGCCATCGCACTCCCAGCTGGCCCTGCGCAGTGCTCACGCTCTGAAGAACTAGCCTCCAACACTGTAGCACCCGGCTGACGCCACACAGACTGGTACGGATCTGCTGTAGGGAAGACACCGGCTGTGGCCTGGGCAACTACCTCTGGATGATCCTCCATGATATCCCGAAGAACAGTGTACGCAACTTGGTTGGCTCCATCCCAAGGAGTCCTACCCTGGAGAGCAAACACTCTGCGGCACCACACATGATCCTGCGGATCCGGGACTGAAGGCACGTCTACCTCAACTATGTGTAACATGTAGCGATCCAATTCTAGAGAACTGACTCGATTGCCACCTTACATACTGCGCGGGCTTCTGGACCCTGACACTGATCCGGAACTAGTGTGCGCACCCTCCACAAAAAGATAGGCATAAGAGCCGAACTCTTCCAGAAATAATGCCTCGGATCCCTCCTCGGTCCAAGGACCCAGCATTTGTAATTGGGCCTCCTGCACTCTCGAGGTCACTTGCGAAGCCTGCGTGTACGCTTAGTGCGGGGCCATACTGAAAGAAGTGTATCCACATAGTTTAGTTATCAAATTAAGTTGCGGACACAACTTTACTCTCCAAGATCGGGACGCCGATAACATAAGGAAGCCAAGTAAATTAAGCAAGATTATATACTTCATGATGCATGAGCGTAACATACGTCCTCACTGCCTAACAATCTAACGGTTTAGACGGTGGTACATACAACGTTTTTCCACTGCATAAGCGGTATAAACTAGCGTAACCTACACGTTCGGCAAGAATATAATGTACTGCTCAGAAAATCAATAATTCAGCCACCCACAGTATGCGCAATACATAGCATTGCTGTTAAATAACATCTAATACTTAGCTTAGGTGAGCACAAACCCATCATAACTACGTAAGCCTTAGTATATATTCGCACCCATCAAAATAACGTATTAACTCCCACCTAATTAATACTTTCACATATATACCTTGATGCTGCAACAGGTAACATGTCACAGCTCATTCAAGCACTCCCTAGATTGAGCGGGTTGCTTACCAATCCATAGCTACTCACAGACTCACTCTATTTACCTTGGTGCGTATCAAGTAATATGAGGCAATTGAATCCGATACATTTTACTATTCCGAAGAATTTAGTTATCCATACAAATTTCACCCTTGCCGTTGTAAATGGAACGACAGCAAATAACAGGAAATTTTAAATAAATTGATGCCAAACCCCCATAGTGTATAGTACTTAAAATAGCCACCTAAATTATCTATTGGGCATAAGAGACTTGGTCACTTGGCTAATCCTTGAGATTTTCCAAAATCCTAAGCTATAACTATAAGTTGGCAAATTACAGGCTTTATCCTTCTATAAAATATCTGTTATTTTTTAAATGACGACCATGAACAGTAACGCCAGGAACCTGGCTCCTATGCCAGCTGTAACAGAAGCCGACCCAATTGCACAAGATTAAACATCTGAACAACCTCCGCTCTCGCAGGAATAAGTCATCGATACTAAAAGCTCGTACAAACCCGGTATCCGGGAAATCTCGAAGGATTTTCAAATCATTCAAAACGACAACCAGCCAAGATCGTACTTGTTCCTACCAGCATGCTCACGGGTTCAACACAGATTTGCACATAGTTCAAGATTTACATCGGTATACGAAAATGAATATTACCAAACCATAAAATTTGTAAGTAGTAGCGGAAGCAACCATAGTCTTCTTTAAACATTATAATAGTGTATTGTTCATGAAAATACGCGTTGTTGCCTCAGTTTGACCGGGCTGATGTCACAAATAAGGCAACAGGATGAGATAAGTGTTGACCATGCCCTTGTCTAGTCATATCTCCGTTACGTTTGACAAGCAAGTTCTCGCAAAGGCAGTAAACCATAAAAGCACTGCCATCTGCAACAAACAAGGGAAATAAACCTGAAGTACAAGACTAGGGTACTCAGGCTAGGCTTACCCAGACAGAACCAAAAAAAATACATGTACTCCAAGGAACATGCAGGCAATATATGAAGTGGCGTGCTTGATACATACTCTTTTGCACTAGAAAGCTTAGTAATAAAACTCCGTTTCAAGAATGATTGGGCACATGTGCTTTTAGTCATAACTCTACTTACTAGATTTGCACCTGTACTAAACAAGCACTTGCTACTTAATCAATCAAGAGCGACTATTTCATCAATAGCCTTTCAGATTCCATAACCATTTTAGTTCCATAAGTTCTACGGGAGATGATCTAGAGTCAACTGCTCACTGTCCAGGAGCGATGGCGATTATAATCGATTCCTACCCAGCTGGGGATAAAATGTCTCACACTCGCCCGGCACGTCCGGCTACGGCAGTCGTAAGCTGCCAGTCAGGAGATTCGAGAACACAAAGCGCGGGACGGCCATGGGCCCTTCTACACCGGGGGTTATCTCAGTGCCAGGTCGCTCAACCTATAACTGCCCACGGTCATGCCAGGTCGATCAGGCCCTGCCTGCCCTCGGACCATGCCAGGTCGATCAGAATAGTTGCCCACGGTACATCTGAGGCCCTGGGTGTTAGGCGTCAACATCTCCATCACCGGCTCGAATAACCTTACTCGGCTTCACGGGAGGTACTCAGACCAACTCCGTTAAGTGATCGACGCGTTCAATTTGACTGAAGGGACATTCCCGAACGGGTCCTATGCGACACAGACGGGAGCCTACTAGCACACAGAACCCATGTCCTGTTGCTCTTACATCCCGCCTCCGTCTCAGATTAATTATCACATGGTTATCTCATGATAGCACAGGCTAAACATGATCAGTATCCACCTATTGCGGGAGACAGGAAATCACCCGACTTTTACCGGTCTAAGCAGGCTAAGCATAAACGAGCCTAGACTTATCAGGGATAACAAGGTAATATTTGCAGGTGGACAAGAATAAGTAATAATGCATCAACGGTAGCAATCAATTCCTATAACCTAATGCAACATCCATCATCAGGTTAAATTAGAAAACATTTGCAAACCGTAGGAGTTAGAATGCTCCGGGGCTTGCCTTTCTCAAAGTCCGACGGACGGTGATCGCGGCACTCGGGCAACTCGTCGGCGTCGGTCCCTCCGACTTCTTCTGTCAGGATCTCCTCCGGACTGGGCTCTTCTAGTAACGACTGGGTCTGGATCTCCTCCGCTGATCCTGTATGATGCATAAAGTGCATGAATAGGATGAATGCACATAGAATGCATATGTGATGCACATGATCAACAGCAATCAGGGGATAAGCACATGTCATCTATTGCATTCTATTCAACAAGGTAGTCAACATCATCCCAACCATTTAACCTAACATAGTCAATTGATTAAGCTATGTTGTCACCACCTCAAAGTTTACTTAATGAGTTTATTACCCTCTAATTACTTGCTGAAATAAATCTATTTACACATGCTTAAACAGCAACCTAACCTAGACAGCTTCAGAAAAATCTACAAAAATTACTGGGAGTTAACAACACCTAATCTAGCTCCCTGTCCAAATTTCATCTCATTTGGACTTAAACTTCATTCTCTATGAAAAAGACAAATTCTATCATGGACAGGTGCTTTGAACTACACACCCTAGCAAAAAGTGTCAAACAACAGATTTCTTATTTTTCTACTGAGCTACCTAGTACAAGAGCAATGTGCTTAAATTCTCAGGTTCATATTCCTCATATTTTAATTACTACAAAATAAACAAGGAAACGACATTTAACCATTTTAAAAGCTACTGTCAAATTAATTCACAGAACAACCTCATATTATATTTTTCTCTGAAACTACACATTCATACAAACCTAACAAAACTGGAATTACATTTTCTGACTTATACATAATTAGTTATGCATTTTCCAAGTTATCAGCACTTTTCTAATTTAAATAAATCTACACATAAAAGTATTACCAACAATGCAATTAACATCCTTCACAGGTAGATCTAATCATGCTGAACTCCACAAAATTTGTTTCACAGGATTTGGACTAAAATGAGCCTTGTATGAATTTTTGAAGCCTTTACACAATTCTGCAAAAAGAAACTAAAAAGGAAAACTCAATCCTACGCACGGACTTCGGCCGAGGCACAGGACAAACGCTCGGCACACTTGGCTGACTCGGCCGAGGCTCAAGATACGGCTTCGGCACACTCAGCGCGATCGTGAGGCCGAGGCTTCAGGCACATTTCCGATTCGCCCGAGGCTCACGGCAGCCGAGAGGCTATTCAGTCGAGGCTACTGACTCACCGAGACTTACTGACTCAACCGAGCAATTGATTGGTCGACTCGACCGAGGCTTACACAACGAGACTAGCTGACTCACTGAGCACTTGAGGCTTACGGGCTACACAACCGAGACTAGCTGACTCAACCGAGCACTTGACTTGGCTCGACTCGACCGAGGCTTACACAACCGACCCGATCGAGGCTCGAGGCGAAGGCTCGGTGCATCCGACTTACCGAGGCCTACGGCACCCAAGCTCTTCCCTTTCTCTCTTCCTTACTGCCAGTCGGGGCCCGCTGGTCAGGGTGACCAAGCTTCCGGGCCAGGCTCGGCACGTTACCGCGCGAGGCCAGGCTCGGCGGTCAACGGCGGAGTTTTGCGCCGTGGTCATTGACCGGCCCTAGCTCGTCGACGGCGACGCTTCCGGCGACACTGAGACCATCCCTGGGTGCGGGTTTCGAGACGAACACGACGAACGACTCGCTGAGCCAGAGGGATACCGGAGCAAGCTCGACGGCGGCCATGGCGGAGCGGCGGCTCTGCGACTCGGCGGCGGAACTCTTCCCGGCGGCTTGCGACTCGGCGAGGTTAGCACTAGCCCAAGCAAGACCTAAGCGACCTATTGGAGCAACTCTCGGGCTTCGGCATCCGCGGCATTGCCCGGCGCGATGCACGGCGGCGGTCCATGGCGGACACAGCGCGACTGGCCCGCGGTCCGGCGAACTCAGGACACGAGAGAGGTCTCCATCTGACTCTAAGCTACTACGACAGGTAGAGAAGACTAGAACATGGCTCAGCTCAGGGTAGCATGGCCGGAGATGACCGGTCCACGTGAAGGTCACGGTGGCGGCCATGGCGGAAACTTGCGGACGGCATCCGCTGTTCCGGCGGCTGGAGAGGGAGAGAGGGGAAACCAACCCTTACGGAGAAGAAGGAGGAGGTTAGGGCGGAGAAGCTGGCGGGAGGAATCGAACGGCGGTGCGGCGATTAGCGAGCAATCGCTCGCCGGAGTTCGGCGGCAATGGCGGTTTGGGCGAACTGGAGAAGATGGTGGAGTGGCTGGCGCGCTGGTGAGCTCAAGGCGGACAAAGACAAAGGAACAAGTGGCTGGGTGCATTGCAACTGGCCAGTTCCCGTCGGGGAACTCCCGACCGGACGCGGCGGCGTCAGGCGTCGAGCTCCACGCGGCGAGCATGCACCGAGCTCCGGGGCGTCGTGGCGAGCTTGCAGCGAGCGAGCGCGAGGGGCGACGTGGCGCATGCAGCGCTAAACCATGGGCGGCGATGCCGGTGGTTTTGCTGGCGGGCGAGGCGGTCGTCGCGGCGGCGGCAGGCTCGGTCGGCGCGGAGGGAGCGGCGTCCGCGAAGGAGAAGAAGGAGAGACTGACAGGTCGGGTCCACTGGGGTTAAACTAATGAAGTTTGATTGCAAACTTTGATGCTCTATAACTCCTAAACTAAGCCGAACTAGGAAAGGGTCCTAACAGCAAAGTTGCTTAGAATTTTGTAAGGAACAAATCATCTTAAAGGCTCGAGTCCAAATTCTGCTGAGACAGAGAAATTTAGTGCTAAACCATTTTTCTAATGCAAGAAATCACAATTTAAAAGCTTTTTCTGAGAAAGTGCTTTAAAGCAAAGTTGTTCCTTTTATCAAGATCTACAACTTTGTTAAAAGGCACTTGGTCAGAAACAGAAAGCATAACAAGGTTATACTAGACATTTAACACAAGGACTTAAGCATTCAACAAGCATATGCACAAGAATGATGAGATGCTATGCTTATGCGGTGTCAAATTATGCATTTAGGGAATGCTTAACACCGGGGGTGTTACAGTAGAAGCCGCTCTTTGCGGCACTGCAGGTGGAGGAGGTGCTGGGTCATCTATCCCTTCAGCACCTTCTTCATATCATCAAAAAAGAGGCTCGCCACCTCATGACACCTGCACATCCAAAGCGAGAAGAAGACAAACCATGGTCTCGTCGAAGGTGACATCAGATGTCTCCATGACTCGGTAGTGTCAAGGTTAAGTACACGATAAGCTCGAGTGTCGAGGCATAACACAAAAACACACCGTCAGAAGAACGAGACTCAAACTGTCCAAGTTGCCTTTTTTGAGTATAAAAACAATGGCAACCAAAAACTCAAAAATAATCACCTGGGGTAGTTTTCCAAAGCGCAACTCATAAGAAGTCTTTTTCAAGAAAGCTCGGAGAAAAATGCGATGGAAATGTAGCATGCAGTGTTCATAGCTTCGGCCCAATATCGCCTAGGAGTCCTATGCTCATCGAGCATCGTCCTGGCCATCTCAACAAGGGTCCGATTCTTCCTCTCTACAACACCATTTTGTGGCGGTGTGTAGGGGGAAGAAAACTGATGCTCTAAACCCAAAGAGTTACAAAACTTCTCAAAATCCGAATTCTTGAATTCGGAACCATTATCACTCCGAATTGCTCGCATCGAGTTCAAAGGGAACTCGTTCTGAAGACGCAAAATCAGATTACGAGCAAAGGAGAAAGTTTCGGTCTTCTCAGCTAAAAAGAAGACCCACGAATATCTCGAAAAGTCATCAACAACAACAAGCACATACCACTTCCCCCCAACCGAGCTCACCCGAGCCGGACCAACAAGGTCCATGTGTAAAAGCTCTCCAGGGCGCTTGGTCATGACCTGAGTCACTGGATGGTGGGGAGCGGCAACCATCTTCCCGTGTCTACAAGAGTGGCAAACAAGATCCTTCTCCATATGCAACTTGGGCAATCCTCGGATTAGACCAAGTGAACTAAGCTTGCAAGCAAGTCGAAGCTCAAATGTCCAAGTCTCCTATGCCACTCCAAAGATCAGAGGAGGAAGGTCTAGCCACAAGACAACAAGAAGTGCCAAAAGACTCCGAGAAATTTGCACGAAAGACTTTCCAAAGGGTGAAATCAAACACACAAGATTGCCTGAGGATCCAAAATACGACTGAGATTCGGTTTAAAACGAATCTCATAGTCGTCGTCAAAGAGTTGCGAAACAGAAAAGAAGAAGAAGGTTAAAATGCAAGTTAGAAACAAGAGCAACATCACGCAACACAAGTGCTCATTAACTCGCACCGACCCGCGAGACAATACCTTACCTTTGCTATTGTTGCCGAAGGTTATGTACTCCTTTCCGGCAACAGGGCTAAGGCTGGAGAGAACACTTGGCGTCCGGTCATGTGCCTCGAGCAACGGAATCCACAAACCAAATGTACTCCAACCGTTTTACCTACATCATATAAAAAGACATAGGGTGAGCATACGGTCCAACACTGGGGTTAGTGAAGTAGGAAGAATACCAGTGTGGTCCGGCTACTCAAAGAACGGTAGCAGAAAAAAAATTCCTAGCACGTCTACGAGAGGAGCGATCACCACGTAGAGGAAAACGTGGTCCGCTAAGGGAGGAGCATCCATCGCGATTCTCAAAACGCAACGGTGGGGGGGGAAAACGCTCAACTAAAAAGCCTCCGCCACGGGGGTCCATAGCCTACAACTGCCAGGCCCCGTTCGGGCCGCTCTTTACGAGGCTAGGCCTAGGGACTTGAGGCTCAAACCCCTCTAGGCATAGCGACTATCCTTGGAGTTTCTCTGCTGCCTAGGCCTGGGAACTTGAGGTTCTGGACCTCTAGGCCTAGCTGCTCTCCTCGGAGCACTCCTCTGAACATTCGGCACATGTACATCATGGAAAGGATGGTACATGTCCGGGTTGTTCATCTCCCTAGCACGGCGCGCCTCTCTCTTGCGCCTAAAGCAGAACTCGCTCAAGTGTCCATCTCTCCCACAGAAATCACAATGGTACCTTGTAACGTCCCGCCTCCACGCGGCCGGGCCCACTTACATATGGCAGCTTTTCTAGGACATAGACTTCCCTCACAGACCAACACCAGTCTTTTCTGCGCACTTTGTCCTCACTCGTGCGCACCCGGGAAGAACTTCCCGGTCGGTCACCCATTCCTAAATTTCTCCAAGCCAAGCACGCTTAACTTTAAAGTTCTTTGGAGATGGGCTTCCGAAAAAGAAGTTGCAACTTGTTGGTATGAGTATCCTATTATTCCTATTAAGCCTTAGGCCGGGATGTTACATACCTCACCGCACGCAAAGAGGGTTGTTGGTACTCATGGCTGTGGGTGTGGATCACTTTGTCCTTCTGTGGCAACTCCTCCTGGATAGGTGGCATTGTGTCCAGCTTATTCTTTAGGTGGTTGGGTTTGGGATGCCACACTTGGTTCTTGGGTGGAGCTCTCGGAGGTTCCTCAAACACCCCATCCTTGGTGGTAGGCTTGACGGGCTCTTTAGGTGGAAGCTTGGTCAGTTTGGGAGTAGTGGTGGAATTGGGCTTCTCACTAGGATTCAGACCACTCGACTCTCCAATCTTTCCAAAAGCAGAAAGATCAACACCCTGAGCAAGACCTACACCAGAACCTCCAGCAGCTCGCTTAAATTGGGAGATCATCATCCCGAGCTGCGACTCACTACAAGAGACCCATGACAAGATGGTCCGAAGGTATGTGTTTTCCTCCTCGGTTTGCATCTTGCCATGCTTGACATTCGCAATCTCCATCTCCAAACCCTCACACAAAGAGCACTTGGACACACAAGTGCTACCTGAGTTGGCCTCCTCAAGAGACACAATCTTGGCATTCTTCTCTGCCAACTCAGAATGCAAGATAGGACAAGTCTTGCACGCACCCAACAGAGAAGGTCTAGCCTTCAGCTCATCCACCTCTCCTACCAACGCAGCATACTTACCTCTCAAAGTGAGAAGGTCAGTCATGTGTGTGGTGCACATCTCACACTCAACCTCCTCCGACACGACCACGGTGGACTTGGCAAACTCAAGCTCCCTCACCGTGTCCTCCCACTTCTGCCTAAACTCCTTGCGCTCTCTAGCGGCACGCCTAAGCAACTTGTCCAGACTAAGGAGCGCGGCAGTAAGCTTCTCGACCTCAGCAGAAAGCTCGTCGTGGGTGAGAGATACCTGGGAGATGTCGTCGTCGTCGTCGTTCCGAGGGGTGTGCTCCAGCTTGCCGTCAACCTCATCACCAAGCGCCATGGTGCAGAAACCGTCGTCGTCGGCGAAGAAGCAGAGACCGTTCAGCTTGTCCTCGATCCTCTTCTTCTTCTCGGACTCGTCATCGCTTGAGCAAGCGGAGTCGTCATCCGAGCCGTAGACGTCGCTGAGCGTGGCGAAGAACGCACGCTGCTCAGCCTGGGCCTTCTCCAAGTACTTCTTCTCGATGTACTCCTTGTCGAAGCCGCCCCTCCGCTTGTGCCTTGGGGGAACGTACTTCTCCTTGCGCTTACCGGAGTCGTACTTGTGCCCATGATCGCCCTTCCCCGAATGCTTGTTCTTCTTGGGGCAGTTGGCGATGAAGTGATCGGGGTCGCCGCACTCATAGCATCCTGAGCGTCCTCCTCCGCAGCGACGGTTCATGCGGTTGTTGTGAAACCGCGAGAACCGTTGGCGAGCATCGCTAGCTCATCATCCCCCAATGACTCAAGCTGGTCCTCTGTGACAGAAAAGAGAGATGAAAGAGCAAAACCTCCAGAGGGGTTAGAAGAGCCAGAAACCAAAGCCATAGTCGGGCCAGAAGGATTCTCATAAGAAGCCCTCGACATGGCGTCAATCTCACTAGACTTGAGCTTACTAAAGAGCTCGTCGCAGGTGAGGGTCTCATAGTTAGACGATTCGATGATCGCCTGGACCTTTGAGTCCCACACTGACCGATCAAGAGTGTGCAAAAGCTTCAAGGCCCTCTCATGATCGTCAAAAGGCAATAGCTCCTTGTTCGCTCTCATCTTGTTGACAATAACCTGAAAGCGAGCGAATAAACTCTCTATGCTCTCGCCAGGCATATGTCCAAAGTTCTCATACTCCCGCTTGTGCGACTCATAGAGGCGGGATTTGACCTGAGTGGTTCCCTCATGGAAGCGCATGAGGGTCGCCCAAATCTCGCCAGCCGTGGGGCGATGAGAAACGCGATCAAACTCGGACATGCTCAAACAGGAGAACAAGGCGTTGCGTGCCCGGCTATTGGCCTCGTGCTCATCGATCTGGAGCGGAGTGACACGAGCAGCCAAGACAACGTAATCATCCCTGTTGCAAATCTCCCAAACAGAAGAGCCCATGCTCTGGAGATAGGCCGACATGCGTATCTTCCAATACGCATAGTTCGTCCCATCAAAGAACGGCGGTTTGCCCACGCCGCGATCCATGTCGCCTTCTGTGGATCTAGAACCGGCTAAGGTGGAAGATCCTTAACCCGCTCCGATACCAATTGAAGGACCGAGAATGCAAAAGCAAGGCGACCAGAGGGGGGTGAATGGGAGCCAATAAAATTTCTCTCGAAACTTTGGCCAAATGTCCCAAATCAACCCCCAGAGCTACTGCCGAAAACGTGATGCCCACGACCCTTGGAAGAGGGTGGATGATCCCTATGATCACAGCGAGGCACCACAAAAACTTCCTCACCCAAGTTCACGCAAGTCAACTAGTGACAGGATGGGTTTTGGGTAACATCAACCTCCCCCGAGCAACGCGAGAAGGATTCAGGCTATTTTGTAAAGCGAGAAGTCCGATTTCTGAAGAGCACGAAGTTAGGAATCCAACGCAACAAGCGGATCTCAAATAGGAAGTCGGTCGAACAAACCGCGGACGAAAACGCGCAGAACAGCTTTGACCGGACTCTGCCTGCGTCCGGTCAGGCACCACCGGACGCGTCCGGTCAAGCCAAAATGATTTTTGACCCTTACTGTATTGGACCGGACTCTGTGAAGCAGTGCGTCCGGTCACAAGCAGAGCGTCCGGTCAGAAAGAGACAAAACAGAGAACAGTACCAGGGGTGCGTCCGGTCACTCTCGAGTCCCAGCGTCCGGTCAAGTCACAGAGAAAACGCGCTGGGAGCTCAACGACCGGACTATGGTCTGGTGCGTCCGGTCAGCACGACCCAGCGTCCGGTCACCCCGAAATCCTGCTGTTCGTCCACCGATTCAACTCGATCTCACCCAAAACGAATCGTCTAGGGATAAAACTTGGTGAGAGAGTCACAAGGAGGATAGTGAGCTATCTCTAAGAGATCATGGCTCGAACTTATCTTCCAAATCGATGAATCGAAGAAATTCGGGGGAAAGGAGAAAAGCTTGACCCGAAACCAAAATCAATCGATCTCCTAGACCGTGAGGTTAGAGGTAAATTCCTTTGGTGGAAAGAAGTGCCTCACGACCTAGAACAACTTGGTTCAAACGGATTTGCAAAAGATGAACCGAGCAAAGAGATCAAGCGACGGGAAAAATGTGGAGAAAAGGATTCCGCGAAGAACACGAACAAAACACGAATCACAACCACGAATTGCGGCCGTAGCGCAAACTCACGCTACAACAGTGAGGTTACGGCCTCACTTCCTCAGAATCAACAGTACACAGAGGCAAGTCTCTCTGCGGATCTCAGCTAGCTACAGCAGGGGATGGGAGAGCAGGAAACCCTAAGTGCGAAAGAGCAAATGACTGAGATAGATGGGAGGAGGGTGTCTCCCGACTACTTATCCTACTACTAGCCTAAGTCTATTTCCTACTCTACCCCTCTCTATTCTAATTACAGAGCGAACCAGCTAAACCCTAGGGTTATTCTGGACCAACTCGGTGGTAGGTGTATCCGACGACCACGCCCGCACAAATCGAAGCATTGCCTCGACGCAACCTCCAGATCGCCGCCACGTGCCGCCCTCGCTCTGCACCCCCGGTTTTGTGGCCCAAACCGAGAAACCAGCCTTTTCCAGCCAACCCCCAGTTTTGAGGACCAAACCGGGAAACCAGCCCATCATCCTCTGAGTTTTGAGGCCAAACTCAGCAAACCCTCAGCGCCCAGGTTTTGAGGCCCAAACCTGGAAACCGTCCTCAGCCCGAGTTTTGTGGCCAAACTCGGAAACCGTCAGCCCGAGTTTTGTGGCCAAACTCAGAAACCGTCCACGCCTAGGTTTTGAGGCCCAAACCTGGAAACCGTCCATCCGATGGTTTTTCCCTGGCTCTACCACCAAACCGACGTCGTAGAGGGGATGCACAACCCGTGCACCCCATCCACTGACACATGTCCCTGAGTCCACGACTCAGGCAACACATGACCGCACTTCTTCACTTGTCGTCTTCACAGGCTGCCAGCCACCACAGCTGATCCTCGGGCCTCTGGTCCCTCAGTCCAAGCCTCACGTCCGTCCTTCACCGCTCGGTACCTCGGCATGGCACGTCCGCCGCACGGCACGCCCATCCTTAACCACACCCGGTACAACGCACGGCACTTCACTCACGTTCACTTGACCTTCACCTCGTCGTCGATCACTGTAGCTGTGCTCGACACCTACACAACACAAGCCAAAGAACATGTGCATCATCCCAGTTGACAATCACTCAACACTTAGAGACCCGGCATACACCCATGTATCCGCAGCATCACCAACTCGTCATCCCCCAAAGACTCCAGCTGGTCCTCTGTGACAGAGAAGAGTGAAGAAAGTGCAAATCCTCCAGAGGGGTTAGCAGAAGAGCCAGAAACCAAAGCCATAGTTGGACCAGAAGGATTTTCATAAGAAGCCCTCGACATGGCGTCATTCTCACTAGACTTGAGCTTGCTAAAGAGCTCGTCGCAAGTGAGGGTCTCATAGTTAGACGATTCGATGATCGCCTGGACTTTTGAGTCCCACACTGACCGATCAAGAGTGTGCAAAAGCTTCAAAGCCCTCTCATGATCGTCAAAAGGCAACAACTCCTTATTCGCTCTCATCTTGTTGACAATGACCTGAAAGCGAGCCAATAAACTCTCTATGCTATCGTCAGGCATATGTCGAAAGTTGTCATACTCCCGCTTGTGCGACTCGTAGAGACGAGATTTGACTTGAGTGGTTCCCTCATGGAAGCGCATGAGGATCGCCCAAATCTCACGAGCTGTGGGGAGGTGAGAAACGCGATCAAACTCAGACATGCTCAAACAGGAGAACAAGGCATTACATGCCCAGCTATTGGCTTCGTGCTCATCGATCTGAAGCTGAGAGACACGAGCAGCCAAGACAACGTAATCGGCCTTATTGCAAATCTCCCAAACAGAAGAGCCCATGCTCTGGAGATAGGCCGACATGCGTATCTTCCAATACGCATAGTTCGTCCCATCAAAGAATGGCGGTTTGCCCACGCCGCGATCCATGTCGCCTTCTGTGGATCTGGAACCGGCTAAGGTGGAAGATCCTTAACCCGCTCTGATACCAATTGAAGGACCGAGAATGCAATAGCAAGGCGACCAGAGGGGGGGGGGTGAATGGGAGCTTCAAATTTTCCTTTCGGAAACTTGTTGCCTCTGTCCCGAGAATCAACCCCAAGAGCAAACCTTAGAGCTTGCAAGTGTCTACGACCCTAGATGTAGGGTGGATACTTTCAAGAAGCACAGCGAGACACTATACAATTCTAGAAACCCAACGCAAAAGACGGAAACCAAAACCGACAACGAACAACTAGACCGCGGACGAAACAGCGTGAAACAGTACTGATCGGACTCTGGCCTGCATCCGGTCAGGGAGCACCGGACGCGTCCGGTCTCAAAAAATCCTCTCGGGACCCTTACTGTTTCTGACCGGACTCACAGGCAAAGAGCGTCCGGTCGAGAGCAGTGCGTCCGGTCAGCAGAAGACAAACACAATGAACAGTAGAACCTATGCGTCCGGTCAGCAATCAAGCAGAGCGTCCGGTCGTCTACTAAAATTTCATACACGTGGCATTCAACCACCGAACGCGTCCGGTCAAGCCGAGCAAGCGTCCGGTCACCCCTCAGCAGCACTGTTCGACCACCAATTCGACTCGATCTCACCCAAAACAAATCCTCTAGGGATCAAACTTGGTGAGAGGAGTCACAAGGAGGATAGTGAGCTATCTCTCAGAGATCATGGCTCGAACCTATCTCCAAATCGATGAATCGAAGAACTTCGAGGGAGGGCGAAAAACTTGACCTGAAACAAAAATCGATCGATCTCCTAGACCATGAGGTTAGAGGTAACTTCCTTCGGTGGAAAGAAGTGCCTCACAACCTAGAACAACTTGGTTCAAATGGATTTGCAAAAGATCAACCGAGTAAAGAGATCAAACGATGGGAAAAGCATGGAGAAAAAGGATTCCGCGAAGAACACAAACAAAACGTGAATCACAACTGCCAAATTGCAACCGTGTGGCTACCACACGCTACAACAGTGAGGTTACGGCCTCACTTCCTCAAAATCTTCAGTACACAGAGGTATGGTTCTCTGCGGATCTCAGCTAGCTACAGCAGGGGATTGGGAGAGCAGGAAACCCTAGAACCAAAGGGCAAAATGACTGAGATAACATGGGAGGAGGGTGTCTCCTCTACTTATCCTAATTCTAATTCCTACTCTACCCCTCTCTAATTATAAGCGAACTAGCTAAACCTAGGGTTATTCTGGACCAACTCATGGTAGTGGTGATCCGACGGCCACGCCCGCACAACTCGTAGCGTTGCCTCGACGCAACCTCTCGATTGCCGCCACGTGCCGCCCTCGCTCTGCACCCCAGATTTTGTGGCCGAAACCGGAAACCAGGCTTTCTTCACGCCAACCCCCGGTTTGAGGCCCAAACCGGGAAACCAGCCTCCAAGTCCATCCCCTGGTTTTGAGCCGAAACCAGAACCCGCTAGCGCCCAGGTTTTGAGGCCCAAACCTGGAAACCGTCCTCAGCCCGAGTTTTGTGGCCCAAACTCGGAAACTCGCAGCGCCCAGGTTTTGAGGCCCAAACCTGGAAACCGTCCACCGGTGGTTTTTCTATAGCTCAACCACCAAACCGGAGCTGTAGAGGGGATGCACCTCCCGTGCACCCCGTCCACTGACACGTGTCCCCAGGTCCTCGACCCAGGCAACACCATGCCCCGCAAGTCTTCGCTCGTCGCTGTCCCAGGCTGCCAGCCACCACAGCTGATCCCTCAGGCCACCGGTCCCTCAGTCCAAGCCTCACGTCCGCCCTTCACTGCTCCCGGTCCATCGGCCCGACACACTCTCTACTTGACCTTCACCTTGCCCTCGATCACTGTCTCTGTGCTCGACACCTGCACAACACAAGCCAAAGAACATGCGATCAAACCTGTTGACAATCACTCATCACTCGAGACTCGGCAAACACCCATGTATCCTCAATTAGGTAATCTATTAAGGTCTTGAGTAGTCGGACCATGACACCAACTTGTTGCTTAAAACTGTCCAAATAATAATTACTCAGCTTCAGGTGGGCAATGTTTTCAACAAACATCCCATATCACCCCCACTGAATAAAAATTACCTTGAGTCCAGCAATAATTGACTGGTGACTGTTCCAACTGTGCGTAATAATGATGTTTGTCATTTTCTGCAACTGGAAACTTTGTTATCTTCGTCTTGAAGTGTGTGTGAGAATCAGCTCTGTTACCCATGCCGAGCTTCACATGCACCACAGTACATTGGTTGAATTATTGGTCCAACGATCACTCTTGTTGATGAACTGGTCTATAGACCCAGAAGAAATCGCCTATAAATACCCTGCCTGGGAAGCAAAGAACTCATATCTTTCGAAAGTGTAGAACTTCTTATTAGTTCCATGGGTATTGTAATAGCATAGCTGAGATGATCGAGCCCCCGGGTGCTTCCTTGTGTAGAATAATGAAGTGCCCAGAAGAACTCTGTGAAAGGACCATCTGTTAGGGTGGTTTCCAAGTGGTCGCGAGCAGAGGGACACAGAGGTGCGCCTAAAAGAACTCTTGTGACTACCACTCGTAGATAACCTCGGAGTCACAGGTTGTCAAAGGGCGGCGAGGGTGATGTCTTCCCCGAGTCCTTGAGTACTAGGGTGGTACCAAAGACCCACCTTGGGATGCACTGAAAATATAGTGTCCACCCAAGGTTCTGTGTCTGCTTTACTCTGCGTCTCACTGAACCCGGTTGGTGCAATAGGCATCAATGCTATGTACCTTGAATTCACTAGAGTAGCGTTTTACACCTTGATTGTACTTCTGTTGAAAGTTGTTGTATCTCAAGATGTTTCCATGTATCTCTGTTGTAATTCCGAGTAATAATAACAAAGATCCGGGTACTTGGAATATTTTCCGAGTCCTCTGTCTTGTTTCCCGAGTAATAAATGTATCTTGCGGAAGGAAAACTTTGTGTCTATAACTGTTCTGTTCTCTTATCTCTGACGCCGTCTGACACGTGTTCCTGACCCAACCGTTAGGGTTACAGACGTTGCCATGACGCCGTTTAGGAAAGCCAAACGGTTATCAAAATAGATCTATAATAAGCCGCCACCGGGCTTGTGCTTTCCTCATGCTTTCATCAAGCCATTGCCTTCAGAGCTAGGGATCCCTTAGCCAACTCTCAATGGATGCATAGAAAATCTCTTGTCACCAACATGGGTCCCAAGAGGCAGTCTGTGGGAGACAAGAAGAGGCCAAAGATCACCACAATCGGAAAGCCTAAGCATCTGAACCCGCCAACTGATGTCTTGGCGTGGAAGAAGCCGGACACCACCCTGGCGGAACTGGCATTCCTGGTGCAGCAAGGATTGCTACGGGCGCAACCACTGGATGGATGGAGGGTACCCACTGATCATCGCGCTCCTGCCCCCAAACCACGGAGATCGTGATGTTTAAAGCTTCGTAGAGCGGGATTGGGGCTTCCTGCTTCGGATTTCTTCCGTGGATTGCTGCATTACTATGGTTTGACTCTAAACCATATTACTCCCCAATGCGGTTCTTCATATTGCAATCTTCGCCCATCTCTGTGAGGCTTTTCTTGGTATGTCCCTCTATTACCCTTTTCCGCTACTTTTTCTGGTTAAGTGTCAACCTAGTGACGCTAATACCGAAGTAGTCGGAGGGGCTAGTCTCCAGTTTAGATTGGAAGTAGCCAATCAATATATAACTGTTGGATGTCAGAGTCGGTAAAAGACTGGGCTGCTGGGGGTTCTATATGGTAACCCACCCCCAGCTCTTCGTCGTCATGATGGATGGCCTCCACAGAAGTGCCGTGAAGAAGGAGAAGCTCACAAGTGAAGTAGAGGCTATCCAACCCCTTCTCATTATGATAGACGCTTTGATAATCAATGGGCTGACCGGATACACTATCGTTCAAGACTTTGTTGCCCGGCGCATCCACCCGCTTCAGCAGCGAGCCAACTTGGGTTCGAATACCTGGGTAAGAACGACCCGGGTCGCCACGCTGTCGAGCATTTGGCAGACTGTGAAGTCCTCTGGAGAGTGAACTGGGCTGCTTAAGACGCCTGGACATCTTGCTTTCCAGTGGATGGACATCCTTTCTCCGCGCATTAATCCTCCTCTTCCAGGTAAGTACTTTATTTGTCGTGTCGTCAAGGCTCGAATAGATATCATTCTGACCTGACTAGATATCCTTCTGTTTTATAGGCCAGGGGACAGATAACAATGATTGCCCTCCCTGCTGCCTCCGGCGACTGAAGAAGGCGAGGCAGCATTTGGAAGGTCCTGTCAGAAGTGAGGATCTTCCTAACAAACCAATTTCGCCTGAAGATTCTTGACTGGCTTGACACAGATCAACTGACTCTGATGTCCTGCTTATAGACCCAAGGAGGGCTGAGGGTAGCCGGAGAGGTCACCGCTCATCAACTAGAAGCCGGAGACCCATCCTTAAGAAGAGGCTCGCACTGGTAATCGTCGTGCTTATTGAAAAGTTCTTTTATCTCAAGAATTGTCTGATAAGCACT
Source organism: Coix lacryma-jobi var. lacryma-jobi (assembly GCA_009763385.1). Lineage (NCBI taxonomy): Eukaryota > Viridiplantae > Streptophyta > Magnoliopsida > Poales > Poaceae > Coix > Coix lacryma-jobi. Next base: position 101,054,661 of record CM019829.1, read on the forward strand.
ATAAGCCGGGTGCTCCTGGTAAGGAAAACCCGAGTACTTTGTAGTCCTTTTGAGTGTTGATGGTCTCTTGTCGCTTATATATGTTGCTGTATCAGATTGCTGCCGGCGCAAGGGACTTCAAGCAGCGTGGTGTCTGAGAAGCCTCCGACTTCAGACCCGCTTCTGATACAGCCGCTCTTGAAGCTACCAAAGCCTTTGAAGCTCGTGAAGTAAGTTTTCAGCTTTGTAGAGTGTACACAGAGTTTTGATACTGACATGTATACTTGTCTGCTTGCAGGAAGGCAAAACCAGGTGCAACAGCCTCGAGCATCGTTCCTGATCCTCAGGCGGTGGAGGAGTCGGAGCCGCTGGCCATGGATGACTCCAGCGTGCCGCCAACCTTCAGTCAGGTAGATCCGCTGCCTGACTCCTCTGCGTCCAAGTCTCAAGTCGAAGCCGCTCCTAACGCGGATGCTCTTCCATTGCCTTAGGTTGGTTGGCCGTACTCCATCTTTCGTTCTCCCGCTCAATTGGAGTTTGACCGAGTGTGGAATGACTGGTTTTTTCGTACACGATAGCCGGACGAACCTACCCTGGACATGGTCTTGACAGAGATACATGCAGAGGGCTCAGCTTGTCAGCTGGGAGGATCTTTAGATGCACCCGAGTCCTCGCGCCAAGGAGCTACTCTTGACGTATCCGGGTATGACCAAGATCTTACTCTGCCGAAGGAGCTGAGGGATCAGGTGAGGGCTCCTTTTGAAGCTCTTCACCAATTTGTTGAGGTAAGAGTCTCAATCTCTTCTTGTTATACTGTAAACTCATCCGAGTACTCACGATATTATTGTATTGTAGTCCTTTGACTTCAAGGTTAGAGATCAAGTCACCCGGATCCGCCAGGAGCTGTCTCGTGAAAACCAAGAGCTCCGGGACTACATTGCCCAGGACCATATTAGTCAGAAGGTAGCCACCCAGGTTTTGCATAATTGCATTAATGAACTCCAAGGCAACCTCAAGGAAGTGGTAGCGGAGCGTGACGCTGCTAACGACCGAGAGGTTGGGCTGATATCCAAGTTCGCTGCTATGGAACAGAAGTTGAAGGAGCTCAAGAAGAGTTCTGAAAAGCAGCTTGAAGGTATACTTGGAGTTTCTGTGTCGTTCTGCTCCATAATATTAGTCGGATAACATGATAACTGACTGTTGTGTATGCAGATGCAAATAAGCTGGCTTCTGGGTGGCAGAACGCCTTCAACCGGAAGCAAGCAGAGCTTGAAGAGGTTTTTGCTAATGCGCAGAGTACTCTTCAAGAAGCCAAATTGATGCGTGAGGGTGCTGACCAGGACCTTCTGCAGGCTCTGAAGTCTACAAAGGAGTCGGCGGAATCCTTGAAGGCCTTGGAGCATGCTGTCGAGCCCCTGCTCAACATGATTCCGGCGCCAGCAGGAGTCGAGGAGACTTTGATTGAGCGGGCCAAGGCTGCACCTGGACGACTGGCGCAATACATCAAAGATATGTCGATTTCCGTGGTGCAAGGCCTGATGGTCACGCTGCAGCTTCATCTGCCGTCCTTCGAATTGTCTGCTTTGATGACTCTCCTTGAGAGCAAAGACGACGAGGACCTTGCGGTAATGCAAGAGGAGGTGAAGGCCACCGTGGAGGAGTACTCACAGATATTAGATCTTGTAGAGTAGTCTAGACTCCTCAGTCTCTGCAGCTTGTATCTCCTGAAAACAATTATTATAAGATATCAAAAATATTGGTTACTTTTGAATCTTTTGAATTGCATATATGTCCAACTCCATATTGCGACAAATTTCTTTGGCAATGGGTTGAGTTTATTTGTTGTTGATGTATGACCAGGCGTCTAATTAGACGAGTCTATCCGAGTGCTCGCTAGCACTTTAGTTTGGGTCATGTGACTTCGTTTCTCTAACCATTGTGTAGAGAACTTAGTCTTGCCCGAGTACTACTCTTAGTACCCTGTTCAAGGGATAACAATGATCAAGCACCTCTTGAAGGACCGTAGCATTGGTTCCTTCTGGGTGAATCATATCCTCTTGACGATCACAGCTTGAGTGCGAAGGTGGGTGGACCTCTGCCAAGAAAGTGTACAGGGTGAGTAATCCCACTGTTATGCTTATAGGAACTGTTGTCCACTATATTGGATTTCATATTCGCTATGGCTGATAGCCGGTGTTATCGTACTACCTTGTGGTTGTATTGAGCTCGAAGCTCGTAACTCAGTATGGTTCCGCTGATCTATCTGAGTAGTCGGAGGTACCCTGCTATGCAGGACTTTATGCGACTGATAGGTCGATGAGGTAGCCTGTAAGTTCTTATTCTATGAGCTTCAAACTTGTATAATATCCGACTAATAATACATTGCTAAATCAGAATTGCTAGTCTTAGTAGGAACTTCAAGTGTCTATATTCCATAGGCAGTAGATCCATCTTCATGACTAGCTATGTGAGATACATATAAGGACCTCCCATGACTATGAGCTTGTAACGTCCAGATGAGATTTTCTTCAACACATGCTGTGAAGGTGCGGTGATGGACTTTCTTATCATAAGAGCGCCTCACCTGATAGGATGAAATTGCAAGTATATGTACCGTTGCCATATATTGCGTCATTTATAGTCGGCGAAGGACTAATAATTACATATGTGCGTGTATATCTTGAAATATAGAGATCCGAGACTGGAATCATGACAAGATTATAGGTAGAGAAATCTCTAATCAAACTGGAATTAAATCTATGAAGTTGCTAGAAGTAGTGCATGATGTGGATGATTCAAGTGTTCAATCTTCGAGTTAGAGTTATCATGGTAATTTGGCAGTATCCTATCTAATCAGTTGACCTAAATTGCCCATCCGGATCATGCATAAGCCTAACCATGATGTCGCTCATGACTGTAAGTGAATTTTATGAATTTTCTTAACACCATGGAACTTAGCTGACTATGAGCTGGAAGTGCGAGTGTTTTATCATAATAGCTCACTCACTTCCTTAATCTTCTAGCTGAAATGCGGTTAAGGTATCTTGCTGACTGAAAAAGTGCGGTTAGTCGGGCTTCTTCAAGGCTGTTGACTTCTAACTGCCTGGTATCATCAGCTTCGCCCTCGTTGTTCTGCTCCGTTCGTGGGGAGTTCCAGATTAAGTCAGCCGGTAGATTGCTTCTGTGCCATATACCAGAAAGAAAGGTGTTTGGCCTGTTGCCCGACTTCGTTGTGTTCGTAGCCCCCAGACTACCTTAGGCAATTCTTCAACCCACTTTCTGTCGTGATCTTTTAGGAGGTCAAATAGCCTTGGTTTTAATCCGGCGAGAATCAGGGCGTTTGCTCTTTCAACTTGGCCATTGGACTGAGGGTGAGCCACTGATGCGTAGTCTATCTTGATTCCACAGTCGCTGGCCCATGACTTGAATTCGATAGCCGTAAAGGGGGACCTAAGATCAGTGATGATTCTATGCGGCATTCCAAAGCGGTGAAAGACGCTCTGCATGAAGTGGACTGACTTGGAAGCATTGAATTTGACCAAGGGCATGTACTCGATCCATTTTGTGAATTTGTCGATTGCAACGTAGATGTACTCGAATCCACCTGGGGCGCGCTTGAGAGGACCCACCATATCGAGTCCCCAGCATGAGAAGGGCCATGACGGAGGGATGCATATCAGTTCATGTGCGGGTACATGCTGCTGCCTGGCAAAGAACTGGCATGATTGACAGCGGCGGACTAAGTCTTCCGCGTCTTTTAAAGCTGAGGGCCACTAGTATCCTGACCTGAAGATTTTTTCGACTAGTGTCCTTGAAGCTGCGTGATTACCGCAGCACCCAGAGTGGACTTCATTCAGGATTTCCCTGCCTTCTTCTGGTGTAATACATTTGAGGAGGACCCCTGATGAAGCTCCGCGTCGATACAACTTATCCCCGACTAGAACATAGTTTTTGCTGCACCTAGTGACTTGCTCTGTTGTAGTTTTGTCGCTTGGTAGTTTATGTTCTTTGAAGTAATCAATGAAAACTCGTGTCCAGTCGGGTGCTAGAGATAGGACCTGGGTTGCGGGTTCTGGCTCGAACTCCTCCTTCTCTTGGATTGAAGGCTTGGATAACTCGTGTACAAAGGTACCGCTGGGAACTTGTGCTCTGTCAGAACCCAATTTCGTGAGTATATCTGCTACCACATTGAGATCCCGGGTGACATGAATGAGTTCCAGTCCTGCAAAGTGTTTTTCCAGCTTGCGTACTTTAGCACAATAGGCGTTCATTGTTTCCTTGGTACAGTCCCAGTCTTTATTAACTTGGTGAATGACCATGGAAGAATCGCCATAGACTAATAGCCGCTTAATGCCCAAAGTGACTGCTAGTTTAAGTCCGTGGAGCAGTGCCTCATATTCTGCTTCATTGTTGGTGGCTGGCCACAATATTTGCAGAACGTATTTGAGCTGTTCGCCAGCGGGTGATACAAGAAGGACTCCGGCTCCTGCTGCTCCGAGTTTTAGGGACCCATCGAAGTACATCTTCCAATGATCGGGAGTAGCGTTGTCTCTAGTCTGCTGTATTTTCAGTCCATTCGGCGACAAAATCAGCTAGGGCCTGAGACTTGATAGCTTTTCTCGGAGTGAACTTGATGTTGAGTGCCCCTAATTCAACTGCCCACATGGAAATCCTTCCAGTAGCATCACGGTTGTGAAGGATTTCTCCTAAAGGAAAATCCGTGACTACCGTGATCTCATGAGCTTCGAAGTAGTGCCGCAGCTTTCTTGAGGATTTGAGTAAAGCATAGAGCAGTTTTTGTACTTGTGGTTACCTGACCTTCGAGTCAGATAGTACCTCGCTGATGTAATAAACTGGTCGTTGGGTGTTGTAGATCTGTTTGTCGTCTTTGCGCTCCACCACGATTGTTGTGCTGACAACGTGTGTGGTAGCTGCGATATACAGCTTCATCGGTTCCCTGGGCTCCGGCGGTGTCAGTACGGGTGAATTGATAAGGTAGCTTTTGAGTTGTTCAAAAGCTCTGTCCGCTTCATCCGTCCACTGAAATTTGTCGCCAGCTTTAAGCAATTTGAAGAAAGGCAATCCATTTTCTCCGAGCCGTGAGATAAATCGATTTAACGCAGCCATGCACCCGGTGAGTTTCTGAACGTCTCGGACAGAGGTAGGCGGCTTCATGTTGACGATAGCTGTGATCTACTTTTGACTAGCCTCGATGCCTCGATGACTAACGAGGAATCCGAGTAGCTGTCCTGAGGGTACCCCGAAGACCACTTTGGTTGGATTGAGTCTCCATTGATACGCACGTAATCGGTTGAAGGTTTCCTCTAGGTCTGATATCAGGGTAGTCGAATCCTTTGTTTTATGACTACATCATCAACATAAGCTTCTGCATTGCGGCCAATCTGATCACCCAGGCAATCTTGGATGGCGCGTTGATAAGTAGCCCCCGCGTTCTTTAGTCCAAAGAACATAGTTTTGTAACAGTATGCTCCAAAAGGAGTAATGAACGATGTCTTGGGTTGGTCTTCTTCTTTGAGGCCAATCTGATGGTACCCGGAGTAGCAATCTAGAAAAGAGAGTAAGGCGAAGCCTGCGGTGGCATCAACTATTTGGTCTATCCTTGGTAATCCGAAGGGATCCTTTGGACAATGCCTGTTGAGGTCTGCGTAGTCGACACACATGCGCCACTCAGCAGAGTTCTTCTTCTTGACTAGCACTGGGTTGCTAGCCACTACCACTCGGGGTGGAGGATTTCTCTGATGAATCCGGTCGCGAGTAGCTTGGCTATTTCCTTCTTGATTGCCTCTTTCTTCTCTAGTGAAAATCGTCGTAATCTTTGCTTGACAGGTCTAGAGCCTTCCTTTAACTCTAATCTGTGCTCAGCCAAGTTCCTTGGGACCCCCGGCATGTCTGCTGGTTTCCAAGCAAATATGTCTTTGTTTGCTCTAAGGAACTTGGTGAGCGCGAGTTCCTATTCTTCAGATAGGTGAGCACTGATAACCGCTGTCTTGGAAGGATCACCGGTTTCCAGGTCAATGGCTTTTATGGAGACTTCTGATGATGGTTGAATAGTACCTGCCTTCTTTGTTGGGATTTCTGAATCTCCAGGCTTGGTATTAAGCACCATCTGAGCGAGTTCTTGTACTTCCAGGGTGAGTTGAGCTTTTTCAGCGATTTGGACAGCCTCTGTGTCGCAATCAAATGACCACTTCAAATCGCCTCTGAACGTTAAGATTCCTTTGGGACCCGACATCTTCAATAAGAGGTACGGGTAGTGGGGTACTGCCATAAACTTTGCAATAGCGGGTCGCCCGAATATGGCGTGATACGATGATTTGAAGTTGGCTACCTCAAAACTGATGTACTCCGTTCTGTAATTGATCGGAGTTCCAAAAGTGACGGGTAGTATAATCCTTCCGAGTGGTACAACCGCTTTTTCGGGTACTATGCCGTAGAAAGGAGCGGTTGATGGTGTGAGCCAGGTTGCGAGATCTAGATTCATCTTTCGTAGGGTGCTTGCAAAGATAACATTGAGTCCTGCTCCGCCATCGATGAGTACCCTACCAAGTGTATATCCAGCGACCGTGGGTCCAAAACTAGCGGGTAATGGCCTGCATTGGAAACACTGGTCCATTGATCTGCTCTGGAGAAATTAATCCGATATTCGGACCAGTCGAGGTATTTGGGTGTCGCTGGTTCGGTGGACATGATCTCTCACAGGGAAAGCTTCTGAAGCCTCTTGTTGTTGCTGGTAGTTACTCCCCCAAAGATGACATTAATAGTTCCTTTGGGGTGCTGAAAGCCACCGGCGTCCTGTTGAGGATCCTCAGCTGTCTTCTTGCCTTTGACTTTCTTGTTCTTGTTGAAGTCGGAGTTCAAGCCTCGCTCCTTGAGCTGTCGGCAATGCCTTGCTTGATGTCCACCTTTCGGATGGAAAGGGCAGGGTCCGTCGAGTAAGTCATCAAAGGTGAATGGCTTGTTTCCCTTCTTCTGAGGCTCCAAGGCAGCAACAGTATTATCTCCTGCCCTTTTTCGGGTATTTTGCTGTGGTGCCTGGTTGCCTCTCAGGTTGTTTCCTCGATCACCTTGTGTGTTTCTATCGGGGAAGCGTTCCTGTGTGCGTTCCTCTGTCGCCATCATGGAGTTTATAGCCCGATGGAACTCGTCAGCGGTGGTCGGGTCCTGCTTGATGAAATCTTTGTAATTGTACCTTTCGCAAATACAGTTGCCAAAAAGGTCAAATACTTGTCTGTCTGTAATGTCGGATACTGTAGAGCGGATTTCTGAGAATCGCCTATAGTTCTCCTGCATTGATTCGTTTTTCTGTTGCTTGCAAGTTCTGAGCTTAGTCCGGGGATCTGATCTCTCTGGGACACCAGCAAAGTTTTCAACTAAGATACGATGTAGTTGTTCCCAGGAGTCGATGGACTCGGGTTTAAGCCTGTCAAACCAAGCAAGCGGCATTGTCTCTAGAGCCATTGGGAGGTAGAGTGCTTTGACGTCATTGCTTCCACCGCTAGCTTGACTACTTGAGCAAACAGCCTGAGCCACCGTTTAGGTTCTGTCTTCCCGTCGTACTTTGAGTAATTCCTGGGTTTGAATTGTCGCGGGAACGAAACCGCTCGAAGCCTTTGAGAAAAGCAGGGGAAGCGATCAACTGCATCGGATGCTGCAACTGCGACTCCTCTGTATGAATTCGGCTTCGCTCCTCCCTCAGCTTGGTCGGGTACTCGGTGGCCCAGACGGCTCCTTGCTGGGATACGACCGAGTCGTTCTTGAACCGGCCGCCTCTGGCTTGGGTGAGATGAAGCTTGCTCGTCAGCTAGGGATTCAAGATTCCGCCCTCGGAGTTGGAGTGCGGTAGTCTAAAGCATGACCAGTCGTCGCTCTTCATCAGGGGTGCGGTTGGTCTTGGCTCCCATCTCCGTAGCTTTAGCTAGTATGTTTTGATAGGGAGTCTGGAAGACTTTATGGCCGGCGACCCTCATGAACTCGGGTTCAAGGATGCGAGAACAATCAGGGCACCGTCTGTTAAGATCATCCTAGGAGTGATTCTCTTCAGTGCGAGCTTGACGCTCAGCCTCTGCTTCCAGACGCCTCCGGGTGTTTCTTCTAGTCGTGCATTGTAGCGGTCTACAGCTTCCTTGCGGTGAGTTGCTCGCCTTCTGCGGGCTTCCTTAGCTTGATTCCTTCGGATTCTTTCAGCCTTCAAGGACTCGGTTTCCCTGGGTCCTTCCAAATCATTGTCTGAAATCATACTCAGAGTTTCATCGTCTTGAAAGACATCTGGTGGGGTTGGTGGTCGTAGAGATGACTGATGCCCCGCCATGAATACTTCACGAGTGTAGCCTTGGTTTGATGATCCCGGTGTTACTGATTATAAAGTAGAAGTGCTGGAGATTAGTTCCGTTGTGGAGTCATGTTCCTCAAAAGGGAGCTGATGTCTGTGCTGACATGGAAATTGTTGTGCCAACCAGTCTAGCCGGGGCAGGCTGAATTGGCCAATGGACAATGTTACCCTCCTTGGTAGAGCTGAAAACGAGTCCTTGTTGAGCTCCCGTCATAGGTATCTGTTGATACTCTTTGAATTTTGCACCAATCAGGTTATGGAAGTTTTTAGCAGAGTTCCGCAGCCCGAAGGTGAAGCCATAGCAGGTGTCCGGGTCCTTTTCTTAAGGATTCGAGTTGGAGTAGGAGTCGGATGCCTTTGTATGGTCCTCAGGATCTTGCGGGTCTTGGATTGTCAGATTTGCTAGGTTCTGAGCGAGGTGTTCCATCTTTGGCATGGCTTGTCGTTCTGATTCCACGGTGAGCTGTCTGTGCAGCTTTCCTTGATCATCCGCAATGCAAGTCCATGAGCCAAAAACGAAAATTGATCCCGCCGAGAACATGTTGTTGTGGTTCGCCGGGCTCTTGGTCGTCGAATCACCGAAAGCCCCTACCTGGCGCGCCAGCTGTCGGTGTTTGTTGACCGGCAACTCGTCTTGAGTAATCTCAGACGATTTGTTCGGTGGGGATCCGCGTCCGTAGGACTCGGCGAGAACACAGGGACATCGATTTATACTGGTTCAGGCCGCTAAATAGTGTAATACCTTCCGTCCAGTGCGGCGTATGCCTTGTGTATTGTTACTACTCAATGTTCCATGATCTAGAGCCTGCGCCCGCTTCCCCGTATATGTCCGGGTGAACCTTAGCGCAGACCGAGTCCTAGCCGGTTACAATATTGGAGTCCTATTCTAATTACACGACTTCATTTTACAACTCGGCTAAGTTACAAACTAGAGTCCTAATCCAAGTACACTTCGTTACTGAAGGACCGAGAAGCTAACCGAAAGCGACCAGAGGGGGGGGTGAATGGGAGCTTCAAAATTTCCTTACGGAAACTAGATGCCACTGTCCCAAAATCGACCCCAAGAGCGAACCCTAGAGCTTGCTAATGTCCACGACCCTATATGTAGGGTGGATGCTTCCTAGAAGCACAGCGAGACACTAGACAACTCTAGAAAGCCAACGCAAAAGACGGAAATCAATTCCGACAACGAACGAGCGAACCGCGGACGAAACCGTGCGAAACCAGACGCATCGGACGCTGGCCTGCGTCCGATGCCAGACCACCGGAAGCGTCCGATGCAGACTGGACGGTTCTGGAACCTTACTGTTCCACCATCGGACGCTGTGAACAGTAATCACCCAGCGTCCGATGCAAAGGCTCCGGCGCGTCCGATGGACAACGGACGCGTCCGATGCCTAGCGTCCGATGCAAACTAAAACGCCGAAAACGTGACACGCGTCACCGGAGCGTCCGATGCTAGGGACCCTAGCGTCCGATGCTCCCGTGATAGCGTCCGATGCTCCCGAAAACAGCGCAGTTCTTTGATGATTCAACCCGATCTCCTCTAAATCAAAAGCTCTAGGCCTAGGATTCGATCTGAGGGGTCACAAGGATGTTAGTGAGCTATCTCTAAGAGATCATGGCTCGAACCTAACTCCAAATCGGTGAATCAAGAAATTTCGGGGCATGGAGGCAAGAACGCAATCCAAAACGAAAATCGATCGATCTCCTAGACCGTGAGGTTAGAGTTTAATTCCTTCGGTGGAAAGGAGAGCCTCACGATCTAGAACAACTTGGTTCAAACGGTTTTGCAAAAGATGAACCGAGCAGAGAGATCAAGCGACGGAAAAATCGTGGAGAAAAAGATTCCGCGAAGAACACAAAGAAAACGCGAATCACAGCCACGAACTCGAATTAAGGACGCAAATCAAGCCATCGATCTGTGCTCCAAGGTGAGGATACGGCCTCACTTCCTCAAATCAACAGTACACAGAGTGGAGTCTCTCTGCGGATCTCAACTAGCTAGAGCAGGGGATGGGAGAGTGGAAACCCTAGGTGCTAGGAAGCAAATGACTGCGCTAACTGAGATTGAGATAGGGAGGAGGGTGTCTCCCCTGGACTACTTATACTAACCTAGCCTAAGTCTATTTCCTACTCTACCCCTCACTACTGTATTTACAGAGCGGACCAGCCTAACCCTAAGGCTATTCTAGTCCACCCGCTGGTGGTAGGTAGATCCGACGGCCACGCCCGCACGGTCTTCCGCGTCGCCTCCACGCAACCTTCAGATCGCCGCCACGTGCCGCCACCACTCTGCACCCCCGGTTTTGCGGCCCAAACCGGGAAACCAGCCTTTCCCATCAGCCCCCCGTTTTTGAGGCCCAAACCGGGAAACCAGCCTCCAGCCCGAGTTTTGTGGCCCAAACTCGGAAACCCTCAGCGCCCGAGTTTTGAGGCCCAAACTCGGAAACCGGCCCACGCCCAGGTTTTGAGGCTCAACCTGGAAACCGTCACGCCCAGGTTTTGTGGCTCAACCTGGAAACCCAGCACCCAGGTTTTGAGGCCCAAACCTGGAAACCGTCCACCGTTGGTTTTTCCCGGGCTCTACCAACAAACCGGCGTCGTAGAGGGGATGCACCGCCTGTGCACCCCTTCCACCGACATGATCGCACTTCTCCGCTTGTCGCTGTCGCAGGCTGCCAGCCACCACAGCTGATCCTCCGGCCTCCAGTCCATCAGTCCAAGTCCACGTCCGCCCTTCACCGTCCGATACATCGGCATGGCACGTCCGCCGCACGGCACGCCCATCCTTCATCGCGCCCGGTCCGTCGGCACGGCACGTCGCAACTTGACCTTCACCCGCCATTGATCACTGTCTCCGTGCTCGACACCTGCACAACACAAGCCAAAGAACATGCGCATCATCTCCGTTGACAATCACTCATCACACAGAGACTCGGCATACACCCATGTATCCGCAATCTCCCCCTTGATGAGTGCATTGTCAACTCCACAACAAATCATGAATAAGAAGAAGGAGGAAGGAAAGTGGGAAGAGAAAACCCAACCAAATGACCCAAAGCCTAACAAAAGCCAAGAAGGTCAAGTGGATGAAGCAAAAACTTGGTCCCCAAAGACATGGGCAACGGCTCGACGCAACCAAGCAAAGCAAAGCTAGCCCTCAAGAAGAGGTAGAACAGGCTCAACACCGCTAGCAGATACCAATTGAAGATCGGAGGACAACCGAAGCAAAATGCTAGTCCCTCAAGATAGAGGCCCAGAGGCTCAACACAACTAGCAAGAAAATCACTCCGAACCAATTGGAAATCAACCCAAACCAAATGGGAAAGCACACCAGAGATACCAATTGAGAGCCAAATGAACAAGCTTATGAAAGCTCATGAAAAGCTAGAAATTGCTAGTCCCTCAAGACAGAGGCAACGGCTCAACACAACTAGCAAACTAAGCTCATGAAAGCTAGAACGTTTGCTAGTCCCTCAAGACAGAGGCAACGGCTCAACACAACTAGCAAACTCCCCCTCGACAAATGCAAGCAACTAGGACAAATGATTCTCCCCTAGTTGACCAACACAGAGCATATGATTTGCATAAATTTCTCCCCCTAGTTGAAAATGCACTTATCAAGGCAAAAAGGTATCGGAGAAGCAATTCGCTTCACATAAACTCCCCCTGAACACAAGATCTCCTTCCACAATGCATATGAAGTCAAAATGCAAGTTAGGAGCTTCAAGTATATAGTCAAAAGAGGCAAAGATGCTCTAATCAGTATAGCTCCAACATCTCAATTAAGCACTCAAATAGCGAAGGCTCAAACTGATCACTTATACGAAATATGAAGCATATGAGCATGTGAGCAGTTTTAAGCCAAAAGAATAGTCACCATCAAAATAGCACTAGACATGTATAGAAGGAATCCAAACAGGTGCTAAGCATATATACAACGGTGAACTACCCCTAGCAAAGTTCAATCATCATGCATAGGAATGAAGCATATACTTGTGATTTCAAATTCATATCGGAGTTGCAGCGGTAAAAGAGTTCACAAGTTCATTTTTAGCATGTGATTGCGAGAGGTTGAAAGCTTGTCATCGCCTAACTTTTCAACCGTGCGAAGCCTATGCCGAAGCAATCAGAAGCTTAACGCAACGGTTTCGGTCATACACTACATGGCTCAAGTTTAACTCAAAGTGCAATGAGAAACAGTCTCAATACCATGAGGTGTTGACAAGCAATCCCATCTCGATCTTTTCAATTCAACAATACTTGGTTCAGATTTTAAGCAAGTTATGAGCAACCAAGCAAGTGAATGACTCAGAACTAGAGACATAGCAACCTAGCATATATGAAAAGCAGGAATGGACTCAACACACCCTACACATGCTAGTTGCATATCTCAATGGTGAACATTTTCAGATTTATATACATTAGGCATAATTCACCATTCCAAAAAATAGCTCGCTCATAACATGCAACAGTGATCAGAAAGAGCATAAGCTACAAGCATCATCATAAGTATCGGAGCAATACTAACAAGAGCATAATTACATTCTAGTGAATATAGACATGAAGCTCAGAATGTAAATGCGTATGCCCGACACAAAACTGAAAGAAAGAAGGTACCAAAAGGAAAGACTCAAGAAACTCAAAAGAAAAGAGTCTCAAAATAAAAGAGTCAGTCTGTACATCTCAAAATGCTTCCCCATCTAAAAGGGAAACACATACCAAGCTCACCCCTCAACCTATTAAAGGTTGATTCGTCTAAAGGCTTGGTGAAAATATCAGCCAATTGGTGATGAGTATCGACATGGCGAAGGTCGATATCACCCTTCTCCTGGTGGTCTCGCAAGAATGAAAGCGCACATCAATGTGTTTGGTTTTCGAGTGGAGCACAGGGTTCTTAGCAACGCTAATGGCACTCGTGCTGTCACAAAGCAAAGGAACTCGAGTAAAGCTCAAACCAAAATCACGCAAAGTGGCCATCATCCAGAGTAACTGGGAACAGCAGCTAGCCGCAGCAACATATTCAGCCTCCGTGGTAGACTGAGCGACACTAGACTGCTTGCGAGAAGACCACGACACAAGAGAAGATCCAATAAACTGGCAAGTCCCTGAGGTGGACTTGCGCTCAATGCGACAACCAGCAAAATCGCATCGGAATAACCGCAAAGCGAGAGAGTGGAGGAAGCAGAATACCAAATCCCGAACTCAGGCGTGAAACGAAGGTACCTGAATATGCGCTTCACCGCCTGACGGTGAGAAGTGCGTGGCGAAGCCTGAAAGCGCGCGCACAAGCACACGCGAACTGAATGTCCGGCCGTGTCGCCGTCAGGTAGAGCAGCGATCCAATCATGCTGCGGTACTCCTTCTGGTCCACTGCTTCTCCATCCGTGTCGGCATCCAGGGCAGTCGTCGTCGACATGGGCGTCGGAAGAGGCTTGGCCTCACCCATGTCAAACCGCTTCAGCAAGTCCCTTGTGTACTTGCCCTGGTGCACAAACGTCCCCTCTCGGGATTGCTTAATTTGTAACCCGAGAAAGAAGGTCAGCTCGCCCATCATGCTCATCTCGAACTCCCTGCTCATAGTATCTGCAAACTTGGCAACCAAAGCGTGAGAAGAACCACCGAAAATGATATCATCCACGTAAATTTGGACCAAGAGAGTATCTTTGCCTTGCTTGAGGAGAAAGAGCGTTTTATCTACACATCCCATTTTAAAACCCTTAGCTAGCAAAAAGGTTTTTAATCTCTCATACCAGGCTCTAGGGGCTTGTTTCAAACCATACAAAGCTTTGTGGAGTTTAAAGACATGGTTTGGAAACTTGGAATTTTCAAAACCGGGGGGTTGCTGGACATAGACCTCCTCCTCAATATAGCCGTTTAAGAAGGCACTCTTGACATCCATTTGAAAAAGTTTGAAACCCATGGATGCAGCATAAGCCAAGAGTATCCTAATAGCCTCCAAACGAGCTACAGGAGCGAAGGTCTCCTCATAATCTATCCCCTCCTTCTGACTATAACCCTTCGCTACAAGCCGGGCCTGTTTTCTCACAATGTGGCCCTCCTCTCCTTGCTTGTTTTTAAATACCCATTTTGTCCCAATAGGTTTACAGTCAGGAGGTGGTGGCACTAGAACCCAAACCCGATTTCGCTCAAAGTTCTCTAGCTCCTCATGCATGGCATTGACCCAATCCGGATCCGTCAATGCGTGTCCAACATCTCGGGGCTCAAAAGACGCAACAAAAGCAGAATGAGCAAAGTGCGAGATGTGCTGTGACCTGGAGCGAGTAACTCGCTCGTCGATGTCGCCGATCATCTGTTCAGGGGGGTGCTGGCGCTGGATGTGTCGTGGCGCCTCCCGGGAAGAAGTAACCTCCCCCTCAACAGTAGCTGGTTCCACCCGGGTACAAAAGTACCGCGCGAGGTGGATCCCACGGCCCCCCAGGAAGAAGACGTCTCGGGGCCACGGGTCGTCGTCGAGCCCCGCTCCCGCGCGCGGCAGCGGAGGGGGTGCTGGATCATCTATACCTTCAGCACCCTCTTCCTCGTCATCGAAAAGAGGCTCTCCAACCTCGTGATCACCTGCACGCTCAAAACGAGAAGAAGGAGAAACAAGAGTCTCGTCGAAGGTGACATCTGATGTCTCCATGACTCGGTTAGTGTCAAGGTTAAGTACACGATAAGCTCGAGTATGAGTGCCATAACCCAAAACACACCGTCAGAAGAACGAGACTCAAACTTGTCTAGGTTGCCTTTTTTTAATATAAAACAGTGGCAACCAAAGACTCTAAAATAACTCACCTTGGGCTGGCGACCAAAACGCAACTCATAAGAGGTCTTCTTCAAAAACACTCTCAGAAAATGCGATTCGAAATATAGCATGCAGTGTTCATAGCTTCGGCCCAATAGCGCCTAGGAGTCCTATGCTCATCAAGCATCGTCCTGGCCATCTCAACAAGGGTCCGATTCTTCCTCTCTACAACACCATTTTGGGGTGGTGTATAGGAGAAGAAAACTGATGCTCCAACCAAGGCGTTTACAAAACTTCTCAAAATCCGAATTTTTAAACTCGGAACCATTATCACTTCTAAAGCGCTCGCATCGAGTTCAAAGGAACTCGTTCTGAAGACGCAAAATCAGATCGCGAGCGAAGGAGAATGTCTCGGTCTCTCTCTCAACTAAAAAGAAGACCCACGAATACCTCGAAAAGTCGTCAACAATAACAAGCACAACTACCACTTTCCCACCAACCGAGCTCACCCGAGCCGGACCAACAAGGTCCTATGCACGCTCTCCACTCCGGGGTGCGAGGGATATGCAAAAGCTCTCCGGGGTGCGAGGTCATAACCTTGGTCAAAGGATGGTGGGGAGCAGCAACCATCTTTCCATGCCGGCAAGCATGGCAAACTAGATCCTTCTCCAACGAAAGCTTGGGCAATCCTCGGATTAAGCCAAGTGAGCTAAGTCTTGCAAGCAAGTCAAAACTCAGGTGACCGAGCCTCCTATGCCACTTCCAAAGATCAGAAGAAGAAGGACTAGCCAAAAGACAGCGAGAAGATCCAAACGACTTTGAGAAATTCGCGCGAAAGACATTCCCAAAGGGTGAAATCAGACATACAAGATCACCCTGAGGATCTAAGATCCGGCTAAGGTTCGGTTTGAAACGAATCTCATAGCCTTCACGAAAAAGTTGCGAAACAGAAAGCAAGTTAAAATGCAGGTTAGAAACAAGAGCAACCTCGCGCAACACAAAGTGCTCATTAACCCGCACTGCACCAACGGACAATACCTTGCCCTTACCTTTGTCGCCGAAGGTTATGTACTCCTTTCCGGCGACCGGACTATGGCTGGAGAACCATTTGGCATTTCCGGTCATGTGCCTCGAGCAACCGGAATCCACAAGCCAAATGTCCTCCAACCGCTCCTCCTACATCAATAAAAAGACATAGGGTGAACATACGGTCCAACACTGGGGTTAGTAAGATAAGAAGGAAACCAGTGTTGGGCCGGCTGCTCAAAAGAACGGTCAGTGTAAAAACCAACCTGTCTAGGGGATAGCGATCACCACGCACAGGAAAACGTGTCCGCTGGGGAAGCGCTTACCGCGAAACTCTACCTGCGGTGGGACAAAGCGCTCAACAAAGCCTCCGCCACGGGGTCCGTTACCTGCAAAAGCAGGACCCCGTCGGGCACGCTCTCTACGAGGTCTACGCCTAGGAGCCTGCTGCTCAACTCTAGCGTCTCCTCCTCCTCGGATCTCTCTCCCTGCCTAGCTAGGGGGCTGGGTATGCTTCCCTCCAGACCTAGCAGCTCTCCCCTGAGGCTTCGGAGCATGTCCACCACGAGCTGGGTGAAACATGTCCGGGTTCTGCATCTCCCTAGCACGGCGCGCCTCTCTCCTGCGCCTAAAGCAGAACTCACTCAGGTGACCATCCCGCCACAAAAGTCACACTGAAACCTCACCGCGCGCAAAGGGGGTTGTTGGTTTGCAGGGATGTGGGTATGGTTCACCTTGCCCTTGCCCTTCTGTGGCAACTCCTCTCGGATGGGTGGCATTGTGTCAAGCTTGTTCTTTAGGTGATTGGGCTTGGGTTGCCATTGTGGATTCTTGGGTGGAGCCTTGGGGGTTCAACTACAACTCCATCCTTGGTGACAGGCTTGGCAGGCTCTTTGGGTGGAAGCTTGGTTAGTTGGGAGTAGTGGTGGAGTTGGGCTTCTCACAGGGGTTCAGACCACTAGACTCTCCAATCTTACCAAAAGCTGAAAGATCAACACTCTGGCCAAGACCTACACCAGGACCCCAGCAGCTCGCTTGAATTGGGAGATCATCATCCCGAGCTGAGGCTCACCACAAGACACCCATGACAAGACGGTCCGAAGGTATGTGTTTTCCTCCTCGGTACGCATCTTGTCATGCCTCACATTGGCCATCTCCTGCTCCAGGCCCTCACACAAAGCACACCTCTTGACACAAGTGCTATCCGAGCCGGCCTTCTCAAAAGACTCAAGCTTGGCATTCTTCTCTGCCAACTCGGATTGCAAGACAGGACAAGTCTTGCACGCACCCAACAGCTGCGGTCTAGCTCGGAGCTCATCCACCTCATCTACCAGCGCAGCATGCTTACTCCTCAGAGTGAGAAGATCCGTCATGTGCGCGGTGCAACTCTCGCACTCCAACTCCTCCGACACAACCACGGTGGACCGAGCGAACTCAAGCTCCTTCACCGTGTCCTCCCACTTCTGCCTAAACTCCTTGCGCTCTCTAGCGGCACGCCTAAGCAACTTATCTTGGCTAAGGAGGGCAGCAGTCAACTTCTCAACCTCGGAGGAAAGCTCGTCGTAGGTGAGAGATACCTGGGAGGTGTCGTCGTCGTCGTCGTTCCGAGTGTGTGCTCCAGCTCGCCACCGACCTCATCTCCGAGCGCCATGGTACACAGGCCTTCGTCGCCGGCGAAGAAGCATAAGCCGTTGAACGTGTCCTCCAGCTTCTTCTTCTCGGACTCGTCATCACTCGATCGAGCGGAGTCGTCATCCGAGCCGTCGACGTCGCTGAGCGTGGCGAAGAACGCACGCTGCTCAGCCTGCTGCTTCTCCAAGTACTTCTTCTTGATGTACTCTTGTCGAAGCCGCCCCGCTTCTTGTGCCTTGGGGGAACGTGCTTCTCCTTGTACTTGGAGTCGCGCCTGTGGCCGTGATCGCCCTTCCCAAGATGCTTGTTCTTCTTCTTGGGGCAGTCGGCGATGAAGTGGTCGGGGTCGCCGCACTCGTAGCATCCGGCGCGTCCTCCTCCACGACGGCGGTTCATGCGGTATTGTGAAACCGCGAGAACCGGTTGGCAAGCAAAGCCAGCTCGTCGTCTCCCAACGTCTCCAGCTGGTCCTCTGTAACAGAAAGAGACAGAAAGAGCAAAGCCAGCTGAAGGGTTAGAGGAAGAGCCGGAAACCAAAGCCATGGACGGGCGAGAAGGATTTTCGAAAGAAGCCCTCGCCATAGTATCGATCTCACTGGACTTGAGCTTACTGAAGAGCTCGTCGCAGGTGAGGGTATCATAGTTAGGTGATTCGATGATCGCCTGAACCTTGGAATCCCACACCGAACGGTCAAGAGTGTGCAAAAGCTTCAAAGCACGCTCATGATCGTCAAAGGCAACTGCTCTCTGTTAGCCCTCATCCTGTTGACTATCACCTGAAAGCGAGCGAATAAACTTTCTATGCTCTCGCCAGGTTGATGTCTAAAGTTCTCATACTCTCGCTTGAACGACTCGTAGAGTCGGGTTTTGACTTGAGAGGTGCCCTCATGAAAACGCATGAGAGTGTCCCAGATCTCCCGAGCCGTAGCGAGGTGAGAAACACGATCAAACTCACCCATGCTCAAACAAGAGAAAAGAGCATTACGGGCTCGGCTATTGGCATCGTGCTCATCGATTTGCTGTTGAGTCACACGAGCAGCCAAGACCACGTAATCAGGGGAGTTGCAAATATCCCAGATAGAAGCGCCCAGACTCTGCAGATAGGCCGACATACGTATCTTCCAATACGCATAGTTCGTCCCATCGAAAAACGGCGGTTTGCCCACGCCGCGATCCATGTCGCCTTCGGTGGATCTGGAACCGGCTAAGGTGGAAGATCCTTAACCCGCTCCGATACCAATTGAAGGACCGAGAAGCTAACCGAAAGCGACCAGAGGGGGGGGTGAATGGGAGCTTCAAAATTTCCTTACGGAAACTAGATGCCACTGTCCCAAAATCGACCCCAAGAGCGAACCCTAGAGCTTGCTAATGTCCACGACCCTATATGTAGGGTGGATGCTTCCTAGAAGCACAGCGAGACACTAGACAACTCTAGAAAGCCAACGCAAAAGACGGAAATCAATTCCGACAACGAACGAGCGAACCGCGGACGAAACCGTGCGAAACCAGTCACATCGGACGCTGGCCTGCGTCCGATGCCAGACCACCGGAAGCGTCCGATGCAGACTGGACGGTTCTGGAACCTTACTGTTCCACCATCGGACGCTGTGAACAGTAATCACCCAGCGTCCGATGCAAAGGCTCCGGCGCGTCCGATGGACAACGGACGCGTCCGATGCCTAGCGTCCGATGCAAACTAAAACGCCGAAAACGTGACACGCGTCACCGGAGCGTCCGATGCTAGGGACCCTAGCGTCCGATGCTCCCGTGATAGCGTCCGATGCTCCCGAAAACAGCGCAGTTCTTTGATGATTCAACCCGATCTCCTCTAAATCAAAAGCTCTAGGCCTAGGATTCGATCTGAGGGGTCACAAGGATGTTAGTGAGCTATCTCTAAGAGATCATGGCTCGAACCTAACTCCAAATCGGTGAATCAAGAAATTTCGGGGCATGGAGGCAAGAACGCAATCCAAAACGAAAATCGATCGATCTCCTAGACCGTGAGGTTAGAGTTTAATTCCTTCGGTGGAAAGGAGAGCCTCACGATCTAGAACAACTTGGTTCAAACGGTTTTGCAAAAGATGAACCGAGCAAAGAGATCAAGCGACGGGAAAATCGTGGAGAAAAAGGATTCCGCGAAGAACACAAAGAAAACGCGAATCACAGCCACGAACTCGAATTAAGGACGCAAATCAAGCCATCGATCTGTGCTCCAAGGTGAGGATACGGCCTCACTTCCTCAATCAACAGTACACAGAGTGGAGTCTCTCTGCGGATCTCAACTAGCTAGAGCAGGGGATGGGAGAGTGGAAACCCTAGGTGCTAGGAAGCAAATGACTGCGCTAACTGAGATTGAGATAGGGAGGAGGGTGTCTCCCCTGGACTACTTATACTAACCT
The DNA here is from genome assembly GCA_009763385.1 of Coix lacryma-jobi var. lacryma-jobi. NCBI lineage: Eukaryota > Viridiplantae > Streptophyta > Magnoliopsida > Poales > Poaceae > Coix > Coix lacryma-jobi. Next base: position 101,074,798 of record CM019829.1, read on the forward strand.
AGCCTAAGTCTATTTCCTACTCTACCCCTCACTACTGTATTTACAGAGCGGACCAGCCTAACCCTAAGGCTATTCTAGTCCACCCGCTGGTGGTAGGTAGATCCGACGGCCACGCCCGCACGGTCTTCCGCGTCGCCTCCACGCAACCTTCAGATCGCCGCCACGTGCCGCCACCACTCTGCACCCCCGGTTTTGCGGCCCAAACCGGGAAACCAGCCTTTCCCATCAGCCCCCGGTTTTGAGGCCCAAACCGGGAAACCAGCCTCCAGCCCGAGTTTTGTGGCCCAAACTCGGAAACCCTCAGCGCCCGAGTTTTGAGGCCCAAACTCGGAAACCGGCCCCGCCCAGGTTTTGAGGCTCAACCTGGAAACCGTCACGCCCAGGTTTTGTGGCTCAACCTGGAAACCCAGCACCCAGGTTTTGAGGCCCAAACCTGGAAACCGTCCACCGTTGGTTTTTCCCGGGCTCTACCAACAAACCGGCGTCGTAGAGGGGATGCACCGCCTGTGCACCCCTTCCACCGACATGATCGCACTTCTCCGCTGTCGCTGTCGCAGGCTGCCAGCCACCACAGCTGATCCTCCGGCCTCCAGTCCATCAGTCCAAGTCCACGTCCGCCCTTCACCGTCCGATACATCGGCATGGCACGTCCGCCGCACGGCACGCCCATCCTTCATCGCGCCCGGTCCGTCGGCACGGCACGTCGCAACTTGACCTTCACCCGCCATTGATCACTGTCTCCGTGCTCGACACCTGCACAACACAAGCCAAAGAACATGCGCATCATCTCCGTTGACAATCACTCATCACACAGAGACTCGGCATACACCCATGTATCCGCAGTTACCAGTCTTCGGATCTCTAAAGCCATCCTCGATTAGTCGGAGTAATCATCGATAGAATGATCTCTCTGACATCCTGGTCCATCATGGGGGAGAGGAAACCCTAGAATGAAAATAGCAATGGCTGAGATAAATTGGAGGGAGGGGTGGCCTCTCCTTATATAGCCTAATACATTATTCCCCTTCTACCCTTACAGCATGAGCAAGCAGGCTACCCCTAAGGGTATTCCTGACCACTCCGAGGTAGGTGGGTGATCCGCAGGCCACGCCCACACAACTTTAGCTCGCCTCGACGGACCTCACCGATTGCCGCCCGTGCTGCCCCCGCTCTGCTCGTCCTTTAATGGACCTCCCCCCGGTTTTGGGCCGAAACCGGGAAAACCTATCGTCGTCGCCTGAATTTTGTGGCCCAAACCAGAAACCCACCAGAGCCAGGTTTTGGGGCCCAACCTGGAAAACGTCCTTAGCCGCGCTTTTGTTTTTTGGTCCCAAACTCGGAAACAGGCTGCACCCAGCTTTGAGGCCCAACCTTGAACCATCCACTCGGTGGTTTTTTCTGTGGCTCAACCACCAAACCGCGTCGTAGAGGGGAGCATCGCTGGTGCACCCCGTCCACCCACAATCTTCACTTGTCGCTGTCAACTGTCAGCCACCACAGCTGATCCTCATGCCGTCCGGTAGTCAGCCTCACATCCGCTGTGCCCCCTTTGGGTCCATCAGCACGACAACGTCTATACTTGACCTTACCTTGCCTTTGATCACCGTATCCGTGCTCAACACCTGTCCCAACACAAGCCAAATAACTTCCGCATCAGCCAGTTGACAATCACCTCATCATCTCACAGCCCGGCATACACCCATGTATCCGCAACAAGAACATGCGCACTGAGCAAGATGCTGCCAGCGTCCACAATTAACTTTTCACTTCAAACTGCTGGACGAACAAATGACATGAGTGACACCTATCAAGAGGCATAAACAAGAAGGAATGATGGAAGACATCGTAGTCAGAATTAGAGGTCATGAAGTCCCCACAGACTTCTTGATCTTGACATGAGAAGACGATGATGTCCACCTCATCCTAGGAAGACCATTCCTCTACGCTACAAGTACAATCTTTACAAGAGGAAATCCATTTTACTTTCCTGGAGAAAAGGCACGATGTACTTCATCAACTAAATCCTAATGAAGCACCCAAGAAGAATAGAAGTGAAAGACGCCTCTCTCAACCAAAGAAAGCAAACTATCAAGAATAGAGAGGTCAATCATGAAGAAGCTATCGACACTGTCCCAGAAAAGAAAGGAGAGAAACCTCAAGACGTGAACCACAGTAAGTGAAGACTCAGACCAAGAAAGTATGGGAGAAAATGGTCTGCACCTAAGAGGTACAATCAATAACAAGTTTCCAAACGTCTGACAACCTTGGGAGGTCTGAACCAAGGGAAGGTCCGGTTCGTTAGACCTAATTATCCGAACCTCCGCCAAAAGGTAAAAAAATCGGTAGTTATCTTTATATTTACTTTGCTGCATATTTCTCATATCCATTTCTTGTATCATCATATTTAATTCACAAACATTTTAATTTCTGTATTGCATTAGAAAAGAAAATAAATTTTTTGCATTTGTTACACTACATCATAAACCATAAAGCCCCATGTGAATAATTCTATGGTGTGTAAAAAACCCACAGGAATGTTCACCGTGGTGGCTAAAAAATAATAATAAAAATAATATGAATACATTCATCTTCTTATATTTTTTCTCTTGCATCGTAAAAATATAAAATACAAAAATATTGAGAAAGAGATCTTACTGAAATTCTGGACAACTAAAGCTTGAGTGGCCAACCATTAATGCTTAATTTGTTCCACAAGTTTCGTTGTCTATTTGAGTTTCACAGAATTTGAAAGGCGAAGAAACGCTGACGAGCAAGTGAATGTTCCATCCACTGTTGGAGCACTGTCTCAACAAACATCAACATCAATCAAAACTCTGATAGAGGAAGACATATCCACTGCCAGTCTGCTACATTGCAAGATCGAACGACTACGTCATTCAGCTTGGGGGAAGGCACCCCCATGTATCCACGTAAGTATCATTATCCTCTTAAGTTTTTTCATTCTATAAACAAAAAAAATGTGAGCACATGAAGGCTCACCCCTAAAAAGAAAAGAACAAAAATATGTGGGCCATGAGGCTCACCATTAATTAAAAAAGAACAAAAAATGTGAGCACATGAAGGCTCACCATTAATTAAAAAAGAGACAAAAATATATGGGCACATGAAGGCTCAACGCTATTAAGGGAACCAGCCTGGGGGAGACGCACCCCCATTATCTTCGCGATTCAAGTATGTCTTGATTATTACTACTACTACTATTATTATTAGATTTTATTAAAGTGTGTTAGATAAATTAAAATAGTGTGCTAGTTTGTTTTAAGAAGTTGATGACTAAAGGAGAACCCTCTCTCTCTAATCTTTTGCATGGAAATGATGAATAGATTGCTCTATCTAATTTCTTTCAAGTACCTAGTATTCAAAGCATGAGTTCTCCTAATTAATGATGCCTTAAAATAAAATTAAATGCATGGTTGGCAAATACTTAATCTAAGGTCTAGGTAATTGGGGTATGACATGTTATATAAGCTGCTATTATATTGTTCTAAACAACACTAGAGTTCTGGAGATTTCTAAATATAAACATGACTAATAATTGCATTGAGTTAAATTAAGCTTTGTTGACCCTATGAGTAGTTTATCATGCCATTGAATGAGATCACTTACACATTTCATCCATCTTCCGCATAAATGTTCATAATTATCTGTTGCTACCCTCTCAGAAGTTTGTTGGAAGCATGTGGCTATTAAAAAAAGAAAAAAAAGAAAGATCCGAGGAAATAAAAAGGACAAGTGTCTCAAACCTCAGAAAGATAGATCCCAGGAAATAAAAGGGACAAGTGTCCGGAACCTCGAAAATATATATATATATATTATATATATATATATATATCAGAAAAAATAGGCACGTACCCGACAGTAGAATTAGCCTAATAGCCATATGTCTCTGATAAACAGAAGAGAGTGAATATATTCAAAAGAGCATTCGACTCCATTTTGTCATACACACGCACTTCTTTATTCAATGGTTGGTTGACTTTCTCTTTGGATCCATTGTTTAATTTGACAACATATGTATTAAAGCTTTTAAAAAAGGTAATTAAAACTCTGGGATAAAGGTGAACTAAAGGAACTAGAGACATAGTGCTTGATTTGATCGTTCATCTTTCAATTACTCAAGATCTAAGGTAAAGTAATAAGACCCATGAAGAATAACATAATATATTTTGGAGAATTTTTATTTAACAACAGGTATACTTGTTGGAAATAAAGATATTGTAGCAACTCTGATCCATTGTTAATTTTTGTTTTGCTAAGGGACTAGCAAAGGGTAAGCTTAGGGGAGTTTTGTTGACATTAATTAACTCTTATTATTGAAGGTCAATCAAGCATGAAAATGGATAAAAACATAAATTCCACCTTAGTATAGGTTTAAACTAATGAATTCCACGAGTTTTGGTGAATTGTGAATCTGCAAGGATTAAAAAGGAAAACGGCCCTCAATTGCTTCCCCTAGAAGGAAACCAATAGGAGATAACGCAACCGCCAAGCCAGGAATACTCCAGAAGACTCTAGAGAACACCTGAAGACTCCACGAGGCGGGGCACCCCAAGCCACCTCCAGGTGGGTCCGACTGGTTGGTGGGCCCCACAGGTCGGTCGGCCTAGGGAGCCGCCGACCTTCCCCTTCTGGAACCTTCCTCTACCACCTCTGAGGATCCATCTCAGCCCTACGTGAAGTCGGTTTGATCTAACAGCCACGGTTTATCCCTTAGGGCTATATATATAGGCCCCAGGCCCTAGGGAAGAACACGTCTCTCTTCAAAAAGTCTACGCCTCATTCAGAAACCCTAGAAGAAGACTTCAAGAGCCGCTTTCAAGTAGAAGACTAGTTACCCCTCTAGTTTAGGTTTAAAACCTAGTCTTATACTAGAACTAGAAGAGAGAGAATAGAGAGAGAGAGAGAGAGAGAGAGAGAAAGAGATCAAGAAGGAGCTTCGGCCTGTCGGATCAACTTCTTCATCTTGTACCTGCGGATTCAAGTTCATCTTCAACTTGCTCAGCAATTGTTTTCGTAATCACGTCCATATTTAAGTTTGAGCCATTGTTCTTATTATTCTTAGGTTTATGACTCTCTTTTGAGTACTTTAATTCTAGTTGCGCTAGAGTTAGAGTAGTTGGATAGTGTAAGCATGGTGCTTGTTTGGTCGTTCTTACTCGACTAAAGATAAAGATAGTTCCTCTACTGCCTTCCACTATCCCCTTTAAGGCCCAGAGATGGCTTGTTGGCACTCGCTAACGACTGTTACTAGGAGTAGACTATGGAGTCTATCCCCGCAACGCGTCAGAAATGCTTGAAGCAAGACCGGTCAATATACCTAAAGGACTGGAGCTAAAGCAGCTATCTACTAATGCCAAGTGGGGTTGTCAATCGTGACACTAGTAGGAGCTAGATAGAGAGATTGCAATCTACCAGGAGGAGATTCTGCAAGCGCACAGAACTATCGTAGTAGCACTTCGCTTGGGAGTACCAGGTGTCGATTTATTTGATCCCAAGGGAAGGCTAGGGTGGTGTATGAGTTGAGTCGAGGAGGGGATGAGAGTCGAAGAAAAGAGAAAAGGGAAAAGGGGAGAAGAGAGGAGATGAAGGGCTAGAAAGAATATATGGGTGGATAGGTAAGGATGAAGTGGATGGCTAAGGTAAGGTGGATGGATAGGTAGACAAATGGAATAGGATAACTAAGGGTAACTAGGATAACTAACTACTGACTAGTAACTACTCCTAGATAACCACAGAGCAAGATAACTATGAAGCAAGACAGTTACGGAAGCAAGGCAGGCAAAAGACAATAAAGCAACTAAGTTGAGTATAGTTTTATTCCTATCTTGTCAAGTATCGAGGCGTACTAGCCTTTACCACTTACTTAGGTTGAACACTAGCACAACGAGCCTTACTATTAAACTGGGCCAACTACGTGGTGGAATTCAAGGCGCACAGGGCTGTCACCACCTGCTTGCTACCACAGCTATCCGGGGGTCCAGCCGTATCTGAAGGTAAGTTTATAACTAAGCACCACGCTTAACTATATTCTAACTATCTCTACCCTAGCTTTGAATAGAAACACCCTTGCGGACATCAGAGCAAACACTTCACTTAATAAGATAAACACTAAACTAACTAAGCAACCTATTGGCAAAGATCAAACACTAAGCTCACTAGAGATTAACTACTATGGCTAAGTGAATTGAACTGTAGGATAGCTAGGTCACACTCAAGGTACTTAATAAAGTAATACTGAAAGTAATGCTTAAAGTAATACTGAGATAAAGATAAATGTACCTGAGATACAAGAGAGCAAACCAGCCCAGAGACGCCAGGAAATCAACCGACCTCCGATGCCATTCGCTCGCACCCGCTTCTCTCTTAGCAAGCTCTACGCTCCTTATACCAATGACTTAGGCTGAGCTGTGCTAAACTAAGAGCCGCGCTGTAGCGAGGGCAATAGAGCTATACTCTCTCTACTAGCTAACCTACTTGCCTAAGCTCTCTGAGCTTCTAACCCAACTCTCTGCTTCTCTTGCTTGTGTTGCTTCTTGGTGTGGTGGTACTGGATGGTACAAATAAAGTGGTGCCACCAGGGGGGTATTTATAATCTTGAGGAGTGAGGGGGGTACTTATAGGGGGCAGCCAGCCGACCTAGGGTTAGGTCAGGTGGCGGGCGCCACCCCCTACTGGCGGCCGCCAGTCCCCTGGCCGTTGGATGCACCAGCTTTGAACCTACGGCCTCCAGGTGGTTGTCCAAGGCGGTTTGGAGGTCGGTTGCATGTCCTAGCAACCGCCATTCAGCCTTGATCCACGCCACTCCTCCCTGAGCCATTCGATGCCACTGACCTAGTGACCAAGGGCCAAGATTTGGCCTTAGGAAGGTCACACGGATCGGTGACATGGCAGGGAGTAGAACTTGGGCCAACCCAAGTGGCAGGCGCCACCTAGGGGTGGCGGGCGCCACCCCCCTTAGGCCCATTTGGGCCCTGGTGAGTGGGCTTGGCCTCTGGTGCGTCCATATGTCTAAATTTGGTCCAAATTCCTGCATTCAAATATAAATCTATGGACATGTGGAATTTGGTTAGTTTGAAACCTATTTGACTACATTTCATGCCTTTTTGGTGGATTTTAGGGTCAAATGTTGATGGTAAAACAGGTGATTAAGGACCATCAACAAGCTCCCCCAAGCTATCCTGTTGCTTATCCTCGAGCAACAATGCGGTTTAAGCATTGAGCATGAAATGGATAGCAACTTAAGATGTATGCAAGTGCATATTGTATAGTGAGAAATAACTTAACATGTATCATAAATCATAGCAATGTGGGGCTTATAGCTTTTCACTTCAAACATGCAAGAGTGAAATAAAGTAGTAGATAAGAAACTTTTATCTTGCTTAGGTTTAACTAGGATTCTGTCTGGAGGTTTTTCAAAGTTTTCAAAAGATAACAACTTGCTTATGTCCTCCAAGATTCACTCAATCACTCAATGGTGTTTAAATCCTCACTTAGGCCAAAATGTAGCCTCTCCTATTTCTAAAGAATGATATGTGGAGTTATAGGTAGGCTAAGAACCATGAGCAAATTGCCTGATGTTTATTGTTAAGCTAGACACTCAGATCATAAGGAGCAGCAAATCATAAAAATTGATCAAGATGTGCATGTGTGGTTATGTGGAAGTGTATAGAGGGATATTTCATAATCCTTCCTAGTTAATTTCTGGGGTCTAGAGCTAATGATAATTCTCTCTCTGTTTTTTTTTGGATACATAGTGAGTAGACAAAGGATGTGTCCTCACATTTTCTTAGGACATAGTCCTCTTTTGAGCCACTTTTTTTTTCTTTTTTTTCACAGGACAAGTCCTTAGTTGAGCTACTTTGCTCATTTTTCTCTCTCTCTCTCTCTCTTTTAGCTCTAGATTTCCCCACGTTATCTATAAGAAAGGATTTTTGAAATGAGTAGGGAAAGGGAGAGAAATGCTTATTCCCAGTGTAGGAATAGCATAAGGCTAGCAATGGGATGTTTGGCAGGGTATTGCATATCTCCGGTGTAGAGAATAAGCAATTTATTTGGTGGTTGCAAACTTCCAAAGTGGAGAGTAGGCAATTTATGGTGGGTGTGTGTGAATCTTGATTCAAAAGATATGATAAGCTTCTCTACTAAGATCTGTGAGGTCTAACAAAGCTCAACACAAACAAAGCTCTTTGTGGTTTTGACTAATGACTAACAAATATTTGGCTGGTGGTGGGATGGGATAAAATCTAGGAGGAACTTTTAGCAAGGTTTTCATAATTTTTAAAAGAAATCCTCCAGATTAGGTCCTAATTTCACCTTAGCAAGTTTAAAGAATTACTCCATTTCTTACTAACTTTACTCACTAAGCATGATTTCAGTTGAAGCATGTGCAACCCACAAAAGCTACAACTTAGATAAGACTAGTCATTCAAACCATAACAACAGCATTTGCATGACATATTTCAAATCTTATTCAGGTTTCAACTTGTTTAAGCAGATTTTATCAATTTGATTCATGGAGTGGTTATTTAGGCAAGCATGTGACATTCAAAAGATATAGAATTTAAGAACTGAATGTAAAGTGTAGGCTTTGAGACAAACCTTATTGGAGTGGGAGTCTCCCCCAAGCTGGCTTCTTGCTTGGTGAAAGATCTTCTTCATCTCAGTCGGAGCTCTTGTTCTCATTTTATTAAAAGGGAAACTATCTAATGTTGTGAAAAAGGGAAACTATCCTATTTTGATATTTTATTGTTCTAACTAAGTTAACATATACCTATGCGTATAACTAATGATAACTGGTGATATATATATATATATATTAGTTGCATGCATGACATATGTTATTTATTTGAAAAAGGGAAAATTGAAGGGAAAAATAAAAAATAAAACCATACCTTAGGTCCATGGAGTTTCATCCTTATCGGGTGGATCTTCTTCCTTGGGCACTTCTTCTCTTAGTACTCCATCGGGTTCTTCTTCTTTTGGCACCTCTCCTTTGTTATGTGAGTTACACAACTCAGGAGGAGGTGGTTCTTTCTTTCTGCTCCACCTTGTTCTTAGGCGCCTCTTCTTTGTACGAACGGGTTTTGCTTCCTGCATGTTAGCGGCATATGCGGGGCCTCGGGAGAAAGAGAATATTTCCCTCCTCCCTCCTAATGTCATTTGAATTTTACCACTTCCCACATATATGCAGGCATCAACAGTGTTCAAGAAGGGTCTACCCAAAATTAAAGGCACATCTTTCCTATTTCTCATATCTAGTATTATGAAATCAGTAGGAACATATGAACCTCTAATATGAACAGGTAAATCATTGACTATTCCTTCTACATATCAAGTGGATTGATCAGCTAGCACAACATAGGCAGATGTGGATGACATGGGTGGAAAGAACGAGTTTTCATAGAAATCTTTAGATAAAATGTTCACACTCGATCCTAAATCACACAAGGCATTTTTAAAGATTTCACCAAAGATTGAGCATCTAATTATGGGACTACCAGGATCACCCTTGTTAACAGTCATGGTTTGATCTTCATAATAGTTAAAATACTTGATTTCAACCATATTTGCAGTTTCCATGTCAGGTTTAGCAGGAATTTTGCCAGTTTCAAAAGATGGTATGATAGCAGCAAGTTGAGCTAATTGGGTTTCTAACATCTTATTAAAGCTAAGTTGATTTTTCAGAGCAGATGAGAAATCTTCCAATTTAGCATTTATATTCTCAAGGGCTTTATCATTTGACATTAATTTCTTATTCAAGAAATCAGTAGTTCTACCTTGTGAGTAAACTAAATTTTTCAAGATTGAGAGATTATCAGAATTATGGAAATTAGAGCGGGGGAATGAATTGTTACCTTGTGAGTTTGCAGGCTGATTCCATCCTTGATTCTGTTGACGGAAACCGTTGTTGTTGTTGATGAAGTTCAAACCTTCATGTAGCTCGGGGCAGTGGCTCCCAGAATGTCCGGTTTCTCCACAGACTTCACAAGTCATGTAGGATTCCAGAGATTGGACACTCTCTTGTTGGTTCATCTTCTCACAGCTGTCCAGCTTCTTTGCCAGCAGGTCCATCTTGGCCACGATCATGTCGGCCTCCTTAAGGGAATGCATACCTCGCGTACGGGGCTGCAGTCTCTCGTCATTCCATCCTTGGTTCGACACCATCTTCTCTATGAGAGCCTTAGCATCTGCAACATTCAGAGAAAAGAATGCACCGCCGGCGGTGGCATCCAAATGGCTTCTACAGAGTGGGGTTAGGCCATGGTAGAAGTTCTGGATCATTAGCCAGTCCTCCATACCGTGGTGTGGACAAGCAGCGACATACTCTTGCAACCTCTCCCAAGCCTCGGGAATAGATTCCTCGGCTTGTTGCGTAAAGCTAGAGATTTTGTTGCACAGAGCATTCGTCTTGCCCATAGGAACGAATTTGGCAAGAAAAGCATTGGAACACTTGTCCCATGTGTCTACAGCGTTGCGATCGGTATAGAACCATTGCTTCGCTTTTCCTAGCAAAGAGAAAGGAAAGAGACGAAGACGGATGGCTTCTTGGGTTATCCCCTTAATGATTAAGGTGCCGCAAATCTCCAAGAATTGTTGGAGGTGAGCATTGGCATCCTCATGAGCCTTGCCATAGAACGGGCTAGCTTGGACCATCGTGATCAGAGCCGGTTTCAACTCAAAATTGAGGTTGGCATCGATCACGTCTGGTCCTATCGCTACATTAGCGGTAGAAGGAGCAGAAAACTCACGAATGGTCTTATTGGCCATCGTGAAGATAGAACGAGATAAGAAAGAAAGAAGTTGAAGAAGATGAAGGAAAAAGATAAGAAGAACTAAGGAAAGAAAGAATGGGGTAAGATGGGATTCGCTAAGCGGGAGCTCAAGCGAAGATAAATTCGACACGGACTCAACTGACACACCGATTGCCTTCCCCGGTAACGGCGCCAGAAATGCTTGTTGGTAGTTCTTAGCTTCACTAAAGATAGAGCTAGGCAACTATCCCCGGTAACGGCCCAGAGATGCTTGTTGGCACTCGCTAACGTTGTTACTAGGAGTAGACTATGGAGTCTATCCCCGGCAACGGCGTCAGATATGCTTGAGGCAAGACCGGTCACTATACCTAAAGGAGTGGAGCTAAAGCAGCTATCTACTAATGCCAAGTGGGGTTGTCAATCCCGACACTAGTAGGAGCTAGCTAGAGAGATTGCAACCTACCAGGAGGAGATTCTGCAAACGCACAGAACTATCGTAGTAGCACTTCGCCTGGGAGTACCAGGTGTCGATTTATTTGATCCCAAGGGAAGGCTAGGGTGGTGTATGAGTTGAGTCAAGGAGGGGATGAGAGTCGAAGAAAAGAGAAAAGGGAAAAGGGGAGAAGAGAGGAGATGAAAGGCTAGAAAGAATATATGGGTGGATAGGTAAGGATGAAGTGGATGGCTAAGGTAAGGTGGATGGATAGGCAGATAAATGGAATAGGATAACTAAGGGTAACTAGGATAACTAACTACTGACTACTAACTACTCCTAGATAACCACAGAGCAAGATAACTATGAAGCAAGACAGTTACAAAAGCAAGGCAGGCAAAAGACAATAAAGCAACTAAGTTGAGTATAGTTTTATTCCTATCTTGTCAAGTATCGAGGCGTACTAGCCTTTACCACTTACTTAGGATGAACGCTAGCGCAACGAGCCTTACTGTTAAACTGGGCCAACTACGTGGTGGAATTCAAGGCGCACAGGGCTATCACCACCTGCTTGCTACCACAGCTATCCGGGGGTCCAGCCGTATCTAAAGGTAAGTCTATAACTAAGCACCATGCTTAACTATATTCTAACTATCTCTACCCTAGCTTTGAATAGAGACACCCTTGCGGACGTCAAAGAAAACACTTGACTTAATAAGATAAACACTAAACTAACTAAGCAACCTATTGGCAAAGATCAAACACTAAGCTCACTAGAGATTAACTACTATGGCTAAGTGAATTTAACTGTAGGATAGCTAGGTCACACTCAAGGTACTTGATAAAGTAATACTGAAAGTAATGCTTAAAGTAATACTGAGATAAAGATAAATGTACCTGAGATACAAGAGAGCAAACCAGACCAGAGATGCCGGGAAATCAACCGACCTCCGATGCCAGTCGCTCACACCCGCTTCTCTCTTAGCAAGCTCTACGCTCCTTATACCAAGGACTTAGGCTGAGCAGTGCTAAACTAAGAGCCGCGCTGTAGCGAGGGCACTAGAGCTATACTCTCTCTACTAGCTAACCTACTTGCCTAAGCTCTCTGAGCTTCTAACCCAACTCTCTGCTTCTCTTGCTTGTGTTGCTTCTTGGTGTGGTGGTACTGATGGTACAAATGAAGTGGTGCCACCAGGGGGTATTTATAGTCTTGAGGAGTGAGGGGGGTACTTATAAGGGGCAGCCAGCCGACCTAGGGTTAGGTCAGGTGGCAGGCACCACCCCCTACTGGCGGCCGCCAGTCCCCTGGCCGTTGGATGCACCAGCTTTGATCCTACGGCCTCTTGGTGGTTGTCCAAGGCGGTTTGGAGGTCGGTTGCATGTCCTAGCAACCGCCATTCAGCCTTGATCCACGCCACTCCTCCCTGAGCCGTCCGATGCCACTGACCTAGTGACCAAGGGCCAATATTTGGCCTTGGGGAGGTCACACGGATCGGTGACATGGCAGGGAGTGGAACTTGGGCCAACCCAAGTGGCAGGCGCCACTTAGAGGTGGCGGGCGCCACCTAGCGGTGGCGGGCGCCACCCCCCTTAGGCCCATTTGGGCCCTGGTGAGTGGGCTTGGCCTCTGGTGCGTCCATATGTCTAAATTTGGTCCAAATTCCTGCATTCAAATATAAATCTATGGACATGTGGAATTTGGTTAGTTTGAAACCTATTTGACTACATTTCATGCATTTTTGCTGGATTTTAGGGTCAAATGTTGATGGTAAAACAGGTGTTTAAGGACCATCAACAGTGCTTAGACTTGATAGGTCATAATTGCCCCCCATAAGGCCGGTAGTAGTGGTTGTTCGCAAGGGTGACTCCTATAGCCTTGTTGATTATTCTATAGTCCACTTACCCGTGTGTAGGCTCGGTAGGATTATACATTTGCATAAAAGACTCATACTCTGTTTGTGACATTTTATGGCAACTTCCCCACTAAGAATAATATAAACATATCACTCTTAAATTGGAATTAGACAACCTTAGTGATCCCCTCTATACTTCTAGATTCTCCGTCCTTGTTAGCTACTCAGGTGTTAGACTTTAAAGACTTAACACTATCCGTTCCTTTGTGTTCGATATTAAAACTGGGTTACTCCGGTGAAGTGCTACATCGGTAGATTTTATCTTTGCGCTTGCGGATAAAGTAGAGTGTGCGTTAATTTATACCAATAGGGGTCATCCGTTAGGATAGAATCTGAGTGATTCAGAGCAGAAGAGTACAAAGTTGCGCCTAGAAGAACTTTTGTGACGCCAACTATCATTTACAGCGGTTGGGTCACATGTTAGGTTGTCAAAAGGCATCGGGATTAAGGTCGATTCTCTAGCTCCTAATTGTGTGCTGAGATAGATCCAAAAGTCCACCTTGGGATGCACAGAAAAGATAGAGTCTACCCCAGGTTCCGTACCATTTTGCTCTGACTCACTGAACCCAGACCTTGATGCACAGCACATCAAGGCTTTATACCTTGATAACATTAGGGCAATGTTTTACATCCTAATTTTGCTTGTAATCTGATCTATTGTAAGCATTGATAATCCTTCAGATGTAAACAATTGTTCTTGTGTAATTTCGATTAATATTTTATAAGATCTGGGTACCTGGAAGTTCATCCGAGTCCATTGTCCTTGATTCCGAGTACTATTGTATCTGTTGAAAGAATGAATTTCTTTTTTATGCGAGGTCGTTTGTATTTCTCTCTGACGTCATGTAAGCCATGTTGTAATCATTATGGTTTCTGACTGGTCTTATAGCGTTGTTTGAGGAAAATTTAACGGTTGCCCCTGATAGATCCATATTAAGCCACTGTTCTTAAGGTCTTCATCGCACATTCTAAGCGCCTTTTCTTCAGAAGCCTGTGAGATCAACTCTTTAGTAGATGCGCAAGAAAGTCCTTGTAGTAAACATGGCCCCTAAGCCAGAGTCACAGAGTAAGAAGAGCAAGACCAACGGCGACAAGCCACGCCACCCCAATTCGCCCACCAAAGTCCTTGATTGGAAGGCTCCTGATACGAGGGAAGTGGAGTTGGTGCATCTAACTCATCAGGGACAGCTTCGTTCTCAACCCATCGATCGATGGAGGATTCCTCGTGATCATAAAACTCCACCCCCAACACTACGGAGATCGTCATGTTCAAGCCCTTCATCGAGCGCGGGCTAGGTCTCCCTGTATCGGATTTCTTGAGAGGACTTCTTCATTTTTCTGGTTTAACTCTGAACCATATCACTCCCAATGCTATCTTCCACATTGCTATCTTGTCCCATCATTGTGAGGCTTTTTTGGGAATATGTCCCTCTCTTGCACTTTTCCGCTTCTTCTTGTGGGTAAAGTGTCAACCGAGTGATGCTAAATTTTTACTAGTCAGATGAGCTAGTATACAACTGAGATTGGAGATCGCCTCTCAATATATTGCTGTAGAGTTATCAGAATCAGTCCGAGAGTGGGCCAACAGCTGGTTCTATGTAGCCAACCCACCTCCGGTGCTTCGTCGTCATGATGGATGGCCTCCACAGAAGAGCCCCCATTGGAAAGAGAAGGTCTCGAATGAGTGTTGACGGTAGATAACTCCTATTTTAAACCGTCAACTAACCTCATAAATGACCCGCAATGATCCAAAGAGTGTAGCTATAGGGTTTGATTCTAACGTGTTCCATGAGTTGTGTCGATTCCACATGTTTTGCAGGATATTGAATATTTCATCATAAGAAAGTATCTCAAGTGAACAATCAGAGCACACCAGTGAGACAAGCTCGTCAAGACAATCGCAACAGACATGCCACTTGCCATATTTGGAGTCCCAGAGCAAGAGTCCTCGATGAATACGACCAGGAAGACTCTGGAACCCTCTAGAAGCATTATCCATACAAAGATTAGGGGTGTAACAGACAAGATTCAAACAACTACAGAATACCAGAGATATCCAGGGACCAGACAGGAAGAAGACGACAAGGAATCCATCCACGCTACATGAAGGACCGAAAATGCTAAACCAATGCAACTAGAGGGGGGGGGGGGGGTGAATGGTCGCCTAAAAATTTCATTCGAAATTCTAGACTGTGTCCCAATAAAATCAACCCCAAAAGCTTCAGACTCAAACGTGATGCCCATGACCCTCGGAAAGAGGGTGGATGATCCCTAGGATCACAGCGAGGCACCACACAAGAGAGCAAACCAAAACTCCCAAAACTTTGAGTCAAGTCCTTACCTAAAAGACCCACTCCCAAACATAGATGGAGGGCTACGTCGGGATTCCTCCAAATACCGATGCTAACACGTAGCAAAGATATGTAGAGAGGTTCCTATGTGAACTCTAGGAGCAAATGAGAAGTCCGGAAACGAAGCAGAAAAGCCAGGAAAGCAAGCGCACTAAAACGCAACCTACAGCAGGTTCCCAGACTGTCCGACCTGCAGATCCCGGACTGTCTGCGCCAGGGGCGGACTGTCCGCGGTTCCTTCCCGGACTGTCCGCCGGTCAAAATCCCAAAACAGCAAAGCTGTTGAATAGCCTCTGCTCGACTCGTGGACTGTTCGCGCCTGATACGGCGGACTGTCCACCGATCAAAATGATAGTGCGCGCTGTGCTGATCTGGTCTGGCCAAAACCCAATGGCCGGACAGTCCACCACCAAGGGGCGGACAGTCCGCCACTGTCCAGAAAGCCCAAAAATAGCTCGGGACAAAACCAAAATCGATTGGATCCTCACCAAATCAAATGGGGCTGCAACCAAACTTCTCCCAAGTGTTCTTCTACGTGTTGGGAAGCTAATCCTAGGATATCATCGCTCCAAACCAACTAATCCATGAGAAATCGGAAGAACACTAGAAAAAGGGGAAGAACGAAGAACGAACGCGATTTCTACCCGATCTATGTGCTCGTGATGTTAGAGAAGAATTCCTTCAATGGAAAGAATTAGCTCACGACATAGAACAATTTGATTCAAACGGAATCGCAAATCATCGCTCGGAGAGGGAGAACGAGGCAAATCTCCGAGAAGGGAAAAACCAAAACGCGAAGAACAAAAACGCGATTCGATCCAAATTGCTGCCAACAAAGAGGTGGGGAGAAATTGATCCTTGGATTGCTACGGGATGATGAATTGTGTAGCACACTGTGTCGGGTTACAAGCCACTCCTCGCAACACAAAGCGCGGATGACGAAAAGCTCAAGAACAAGAGCCGGTCTCTCCTCTACTCCAAGCCTCCTCTCACCTAAACAAAATGAGAGTGACACCTCCAAGGACAAGTTGCCTAACCAGCCCCATCACATATATATAGGCGCACGTTCGAAGACCAAAATGCCCTCACATGAAGCACTGACCCAACTACCCCCTTGGGGGTAAAACCGTCCAACTCGGTCATTTTTCATCCGACGGCCACGCGCCTTCTCATCCTTCGCTTTGCCTCGACGGATGCTCCAGGATATCGCCACGTGTCGTCACCATCGACCACCACGCCTTCCTCACCGATAGCTTCGCCGCAACGCAAGCCTCTCGGTGCCGCCACGCGTCGACCGTTCCGCATAGGAACCTCCGCCCAGTTTTGAGGTCCAAACCGATAAACCCGCCAGCCCAGGTTTTGAGGCCCAAACCTGGCAAACCGTCCACCCGAGTTTTGAGGCCCAAACTCGGAAACCAGCGAGCCAGGTTTTTAGGCCCAAACCTGGAAACCGTGAGAACACAAGGTTGATATGTGCCCTTGTGGTTCCCTTCCTGAGTGATGAGTGATCGATCAACGAGCAACATGTCTCTTGGCTGTGTTGATGTGCAGGTGTGGAGCTCGGACAGTGGTCGAAGGTGAGGTGAAGGTCAAGTTGGGACGTGCCATGCCGACGGACCGGGAGCGGTGAAGGGCAGACGTGGAGCTTGGACCGACGGACCGGGAGACCTGAGGACCAGCTGTGGTAGCTGGCACGTGGCGTCGACAAGCGAGAGCACATGGGGAAGGTGATGGCATCATGACACTTGGCGGGAGGCCGAGAAGGATGGCGAATGCACTTTGCCCGATGTGGAGGCTGGACATGCTCCGACATCGGTGCTGGAACTTGGGGTGTGCGAAACACATCCCGTCTACGGCACGGGTTTGGTAGTTGAGCCTCGAAAAACTACCCTTGACGGTTTCTGAGTTTGGGCCTCAAAACTCGGGGTGGCCGGTTTCTCAGTTTGAGCCTCAAAACTCGGCGTGGATGGTTTCCAGGTTTGGGCCTCAAAACCTGGGTGCGCGGGTTTCTAAGTTTGGGCCACAAAACTCAGCCTTAGGACAAGTTTCCCGGTTTCAGCCTCAAAACCAGGGGAAGGCCCAGGTTTCCCGGTTCTGGCCTCAAAACCAGGGGGACGTCCGCAAAAAGGACGGTCGACGCGTGGCGGCGTGAAGAGGCTGGCGCGGCAGCGCAGCTATTCGCGAGGTAGACGCGGCGGTCGACGGGGCCGCACGAGGCGGCATCCTGAGGCTTGCGTCGAGGCGAAGCTAAGGATGAGATGGGCGCGTGGCCATCGGATCATCACCAAGCAGAGCTGGACCGGGATACCCCTAGGGTTGGCCGCTTCGCTCTTGTATCTAGGAGTAGAAGGGGGTTATTGTATTAGGCTATGAATAAGAGAGGCACCCCTCCTCTCTATCTATCCTAGCAGCCATTTGTTCCTGAGCTCTCTCTCTCTAGCCTTCGCTTAGGTTCTAATCATACCTCGCTGCTAGCGATCCGCAGAGACGGGAATCATACCTCTGTGTATTTGGATCTTTTGAGGAAACGAGACCGTATTCTCGTTGTTTCCTCGTGTGAAGGAATTTCGACTGAAATCGAATCGAATCGTGACTTGTGTTTTGTGTTCTTCACGTTTTGGTTTTTCATCTCCCGGGGATTTGCCTCGTTCTCCCTCTTCGTGAGATGATTTTTGATTCCACTTGAATCAATTTGTTCTTGGTCGTGAGCCCCTTCTTTCTACCGAAGGAATTCTCTCCTAACCTAACGAATCCATAGGTCAGGTTGATTTCGTGTTCGTTCTTCGTTCTTTCCCCCTTTCCGGTGATCCTCGGATTTCTCTTAATAGACTTGGTTTGGTGTGATGATTTGTTAGGATTAGCACCCTAATACGTAGAGGAACACTTGGGAAGAGTTTGATCGAAGTCTGTTTTGATTTGGTGAAGTTTTGATCGAATTTCCTTTTGTCCCGAGTAGTTTTTCTGCTCTCTGTTGATCTGCGGACAGTCCGCACCCCCAGCGGCGGACAGTCCGGGACTCGGGACTCAGCAGGATCAGTTCAGCCCAGCGCAACACTGTTCTCTGTTTTGTGAATGGCGGACAGTCCGTAGTACAAACTCACGGACAGTCCGGAACTAGTCCAGATCTGTTTCAGAACAGTCTGTTTTGGACTCGGTTGCCGGCGGACAGTCCGGACTTCCAGTCGCGGATAGTCCGACGTTCACCGGACAGTCCGGGACTCTGACCCCGCACAGTCCGCGAATCTGCAGCTTGTGCAGTTTTGCTCTGAGGCTTTTGCATTTGGTTTTGAGGTTTTTGTAACACCCCTGGTGTTTAAGCATGTAATTAACTTGACATATCATCATTATCATCATTAATCATCTTGATCATGATTTCATGTGTATGCATTTGCTTAGTGTATCATTTTATGTGATGTACCTCTATTGCAAAAACCCTTATTAGCCCACTTCTTCCTATTGGGGCAAAATGGTAATTTCACCTCTGTGCCTAGTTCTATGTAATTCTTGTTCAAATTTAGTGCCCTGATGTTTGTTGCTTTGATCTAAGTTTAAAAAAATCAGATTTGATTTGAATTTTCCTTTTGCAAAACCCTAAAATTCCAAATCCTGGATTTATTCCCTTTTTGATAACTTTTTCAAAATTTGAAATTTTGAGTTGGTTCAAAAAGCAAAGTTGTGAATCTGATCAAGAGGAACAACTTTGGTATTTACAAATTTCAAAGTTTCTATATAAAATTTGCAGTAATTTCAAATTCATTCAAACCCCGACTTTTGTCCCCTTTTCAGTTTTCAAAATTAGTTCAAAAACTATTGAGTTTCAGAAAAAGTGTTTATTAGCAAAGTTATAGGTTTTGATAAAAGGAACAACTTTCATATTTGCAGATTTCCAACTTTCTATGTAAAATCAAAAGTAATTTTGAATTGATTCAAATTCCAAAAGTGTTCCCTTTGCTGTTTTCAAATATAGTTCAAAAACTATTTGGAATTTGAAAATGTTCATATAGACAAAGTTGTAGATCTCATTTTTGTGAACAACTTTTATGTTTTGAGTTTTTGCTGCACAGTTCAATTTTTGAGAGTAATTTGCAAAATACAGAAAGTCAAACCCTACCCTAGCTACTGTTTATCTTCTCCGGTAGGGGGGGGGGACCCGGCCATGGCAGCTCGCCGTCGCCGCGTGCGCCGCGCGCATGGTTCCTGCCCGCCTGTCCCCGGCTTGTCGCCCGCAGTCGCAACATCGCGCCGCACCCGCACGCCCACAAACCGACCCCCACACCGTCCCCCACTGCTCCCAGTTCGTTGCCGCCGCGTGGTCGCCGCCGGCGAGCGCACGCCCAGGCCCTGGGTGCACGCCTGTACTCCCGCCGGTCTGCAATCGCACGCGCACGTCTTGGCCGAGCTTTTCCACCCCATCCCGTGATCCCTACCGCTCCGCCCGCGCCTATAAAAAGGGTCGCCGGTGAGCCGAAGCTCTCACCGCCCCCGCCACCGTGGCCAGAGCAAGCCAGAGCCTCCGCTTCTCTCCCAGCTAGCCCAAAAGCTTCGCCTTGAGTTCGTGAAGCTTTCCCACCCCCAATTTCACCTTCCCCGCTCCGAATCGCCCGGCGTGACCCCTTCTTCTCCAACTCCGGCAAGAACCCGCCGAGGTCGAGACCATGAAATACTCTCTCCCCGGTCTCGATCATCCTCCACTGACCCCCGCATCACCTTCCTTGCTCCCTGGCGCTTCTAACGGGTCCATTGCGGTTGTTTGTGACGCGCAGGATCGCCCGGTCGCCGGTCGCCGCCGTGCGCCGCCCGCGGATCTCCGTCGACCAGCTCTTCCGTTCATCCTCTCACTCCGCCGAGTCCCCAAATCGACTCACGGTGAGCCCGCGAATCTCTCCCCACTCTCGGTTTCCCAGCTCAAGTCCCGAACGGCCGATCCGCCGTCCGCCTCCCCTCCGACTCGCCCGAGCCCTGCTGTCCGTCTCGCCCGAGCCTCCTGAGCCAGGCCTCGGACGAAACAGTTGGTTGTCCGTCTCGCCCGAGCCTCCGAGCCAGGCCTCGGACGAAACAGTTGGTTGTCCGTCTCGCCCGAACCTCCGAGCCAGGCCTCGGACGAAACAGTTGGTTTTCCGATTCACCCGAGCCTCTGAGCCAGGCCTCGGACGAAGCTGTCGCTTCCGTCTCGGCCGAGCCCGTTTCGACCGAGCCCGTCGCGATTCGCCCGAGCCCCGTCGCGATTCGCCGATTCGCCGAGCCCGGCCTAGAAGGAGCACAGTGCCCTTCTCTTTTTCTGAGAGATGTGAATAGTGTTCTGTTTTCTCTTTTTTGTATGATTTTCTGTGTGCATCCAAAAATTCTGAAATTGTTGTGGTAAACTCTTTATGCTCTGGAGTGTTTTATAAAAATATGAAACTTGAGTTTTGTGCAAAAATTTGAAAATGTAAAATTCCCCTTTTTATTGAAAAATGAAGGTTTTGGTATTTTTGGAGAGTGATCTATAACTCCAAAAATCTTGAGATAAATTTTTGTGACCTTTTTATGACATGCTGAACCTCTGGTAAAATTTTGAAGTCTTTTGGAACAAGTTGGTTTTTGAACATTTATTTTAAATAGTTGAATAGTGCCTTTTGTTAATTAAATGTCTAGAATTATTTGAGCACCTTAATGACCTCCAAAAATTATGAAATTTGTTTTGCCATTTATTTATGCCATAATGAACTTATGAGATTAATTTGGTAATTTTTGGAGCAACTTCCTAAAATGACATTTTAAATAAATTAAGAAAATAGAAAAGGTGGATTAGGGTTGGTAATAAGTGTTTGATGATGTGATCTTTGGATTGATTAATGTTCATAGACCCTATCCCTCTGGTCTATGATGTTTGTGATGCCTTGTGATGATTATGCTTAAGTAATATAAAAGTTGCTTAATAAAGTTAGCTAATATTGCTAGAAAGGGATAAGTAATCTATTGTCCACTTTAACAAACCACTTATACTTTGCAAAGCTATACTCTAGTTTTATCCTATGCACTTTGTTCATACTAGCCTACTCATGTGCATGCATCACTGCATACGTATAGTGACCGAGGAAGAAGGACCTGAAGTCGAGGTAGCCACCGAAGGATCTGTCCCCGAGGCGACCCCGAGCTCCGACACCTACTCCAACCCCGAGTCCGTCCTTTTTGCCATTCAAGGCAAGCCCCGGTGCATTTAACCCTTCCCTTGAATTTTATAAAATGATTTCCTTAAATGTTTTTGAGTTAAATTACTGCATTAGGTTTATAGGAGTTGTGTGATATCCTATCTGATGCATTACCCACCTTGACCACTGATACACCCGATACCTGCTTTCAAAAACTAGTTGCAAAATGCTTAGCAATGCTATACAATAGATTTGCAATAAAAATGCCAATTTCAAAAGTGTGATCACTTAAGAGGGAATTTATGGTTTACTCCCACTATTGGCTAAGTATCTGATCCGTACTTAGTCAATGGGAAGGAGAGGTTGTCCTTGCGTACGGTGCCGTCATGTTGTAGTCCGGGACTCAACAGTTGACACCGACCGGGACGGGTTGAAAAACTGACAGGACTGTTGCGCTTGGGTGAGATATAACCAAGGCACAGTTGCTGGCTGGAAAATTAGGGACCATCCGTATGGGGGCCTGCTGGGCAGGACTTGCAACTATTCACATACTACGGAAAGCTCTGGCTCCGAGAAATCCATTATTGGACCGACAACCGCGCACTGGGAGTGGAGAGATGGCGGAAGTAGCATGTACCCACGTGGGTTAGAGTCCCGGATTGGAGTGGTGTACTGTACTTCCGGGTGGCGTAGGACCGGGCCCAATAATGGAGGAATCGTGGAAGACGAGTTGGCATATGCAAGCTTGGGTGCTACATATGCAGTGTGGGTAGGGATCCTCAGCTGAGTATTATTTATCCGGATTAACGTTGCTCCTCGGTTATGGAGACTTGTTCCATTGACTCTCAACGGAGAGTGGTTCTCAACTAGGAATGTTTTGAAATGTAAAATGAATCATGAATGATGAAGAATTGAGGGATACTGAATCTTTCCAAAATAAAATGAGGTTTACAAAAATGCTTTTCTGCAAAATACTTGATCTTGCTTGAGCCTTACCTTGACTACCCTAAGCCTTCATTCCTGAGTCTTCTCCCTTTTTCTTTAGTCGGGTAAGTCTTGTTGAGTACCTTTGTACTCAGGGTTTTATTACCCATGTTGCAGGTATGGCAGATCCCTCAGTATGCCTTGGACCCTGCTGTGTGACTGTTGTTCAGGAGGAGGCCGATGAGGCCGATGAGTGATTATTCACCCTCGGGCTGGGTGATGTATCTTTAAGTTGTTGTCATATGCTACTCTGCCTATTTGAACTATGGTCTGTAATAACTTCATTTAAATTTTATGTTGAACCCTGGTTTGTAAAACTATTGTGATCTAAGTCTTCCGCTATTTACTCCGATGTTATTTGTCAAAATGTTAAAGAGATTGTAACTGAATTGTGAGATGATCCTGCGGACAACGGGCACTGATGTAGCCCAGTAGCGGAACAGGTCTTAATCTCTTGGCTGTACGGATCGACTGTCAGTGATTGACGGTGGTCAGTGGGCCATGGGATTAGGGCCGTTACGTTACAGAGTGGTATCGGAGCATCTCACTATGACGTTGTAATCTTTTTGCGAAAACTTCAAAATGTTTTTAACAAAAACTAAACTTGACTATTTTGAGTCCAAATTGCCTCTCTCATCTCATCTTGTCTTTGGCAACTAGTAGCAAGACAACTTGTATTAGCCCTATGTACCTTACCTTAGTAGTTGCATTGCCTTGTTCCGTAGGAACGATTCATGCATCATGTCACATTCACTTAAGTATATAAAAGAGTTCGTTGGGATAGTGTGCCTATACCTTTTTCTTGCTAGCCTTTCTCATCTATAACCTCTTGTCCAGATATGGCCATTATCAAGCGGACTGCCCGCAAGTCGACGGGACCAAACGGTGTGCCGCGTCACCAGCTGGCGCCACGCACCGGAGAAGAGACTGGAGAATCCTCCAATGGTCGTCGCTTTCCCCGCCGCACCCGCAAGCAGCTGAAGGAGGAAATCAAGAATCTGAAGGCTGAAATGGAGAACATGGAGCATGACTTCTACCTTTCCCGCATGGAGTTTTATGAGGCACGAGCTTCCCTGGAGCAGGCCAACCGGAACACGGTTCGCGCTATCGAGCAGCGCAATGATGCTTGGACCCGCGAGGACGTTACCAGAGCCCAGCTCCATGGACTGCAGCAGTACACCGCCCAGATTGAGCAGTACAATGATATGCTTCATGAGGAAGTGCATCAGCTGCATGATCAACTCCACCCCTTGGTACCCCCGGTTATGGAAGAACCTGAGGACGGAGTCGTGGAGGAACCTGAAGTAGAGCATGAGCCAGGCCAGAATGAAGAAGTGGAACCTGCAGAAGATGTCCACGCTGAAGACGAGGATGAGGAGGAAGAGCCTGAACTCGTCATCGAGGAAGAAGACGACGATGAAGAGTTGATCTTCATCGATGACGACTAGACTCGTTGTGTCTGTGCCATCTGCTCACCTAAAGCCTTAAGTCTAGGTTTGGGGCGTTAGTTGGTCTTCTTTCTAGTCGAGTTTGTATCTTGTCTTGTACCCTTCCTTTGTCAGTCTGTGGTTATCTGTCGAAGCTCTGTATCAGTTATCTACCCTTGCATCAATGAATCTTATCAGTCAGTTTCGTTCAAAATCAATCTTTGTATGTTGAGTTCCAAAGTTGCTTATACAGATGCCTGTGAACACCCGTGCCGGAGCCGGAGGTGCTGATGACCGCATCCCAAACCCACCGCCTGTACCAGCTACCCTGGCAGATGCCATTGCAGCCCTGGCCGCCGCTGCTAACCTAATGGCTCAAAACCAAGGACAGCAGAATGTTGGACACCGTGGTCGCCACAACCAAGAGACCACCTATGTGGACTTCACTGAAACACGACCACCGGTCTTCACAAAGGCCGATGAACCTCTCGAGGCTGACGACTGGTTACGCACCATGGAACAGAAGTTCAGTCTCCTGCACTGCACAGAGATCCAGAAGCCTCGGTTCGCTTCACAGCAGCTCCGTGGTCCTGCAAGTGCCTGGTACGCCAACCTGTTGGCTGCCCAGCCAGAAGGTCACCAGCTGACCTGGGAAGAGTTCCGCACCGCTTTCAGAGCACATCACATCCCTTCGGGATTGATGAAAATGAAGTTGGATCAGTTCTTGGCCCTGCAACAGAAAGATTCCACCGTTATGCAGTACGTGGGACAGTTCAACCACCTGAGCCAGTATGCCTCCGACTATGTCAACACGGAGGAAAAGAAGAGAGATTGTTTTCTCAGAGGTCTGCACCCTAAGATCCGCAGAGGTCTATCCAACAACCTAAACGGATCCTATCATGACGTCGTTGACCGTGCTGTCGGTTTCGAGGAAAGCAACCGCCAGTATCAGGAAGAGAAGAAGAAGAAGAAGGCTCGGTCTAGCAGTTTCTCCAGCAACCATAAGCGCCCAAGAGTCATCTACCACCCCAGTCACCATCAAAACCGTGCCCCATACCCCCATCAGCAAGTGGTCGTTCGTACCGCAGCCACCACCCATAATGCCAACCAGCAAAGTGCCACTCAGCCGAACGCCCCAGGTGTTCGTGTCACCACCCCACAAACAGCTTACAACCTTCCATGCTACAACTGTGGCCAAGTTGGTCACTGGGCTCGCGAGTGCCCAAAACCCAAGAAGAATACCCAGTATGCACAGAAAGGCCCTGGAGGATCACAGCAGCAGCAGCACCGTGCACCGCAGCAGCACGTCCAGAAGGGCAAGCTTGTCAGGAAGCACGGGCAAGTCTACTTCACCACCGTCAGTAACATCCCAGAAGGAGAGCCCGTCATGCTCGGTAGGTTCCCTGTTGCCAATCATCCTGCAGTCGTCTTGTTTGATTCTGGTGCATCGCATTCCTTCATCAGTCGCACTTTTGTCATCAAGCATGAGTTGCCCATGGGGGAGTTAAAAGAAAGTTTCTGCATACTTTCGCCTGGAGGGCGGATAAATACTAAGGAAGTGGTCCGCAGTATACCAGTAATGTTGGGGAAACATGTCTTTCCTACCACCATGATAGTACTGCGCGATCAAGAGATAGATGTCATCTTAGGCATGAATTGGATGTGTCAGTATAAAGCCATGATAGACATCTTGAATAGAGTTGTGAGAGTGGATATTCCTAACAGTACCGCCAAACTCCTTCTCCAACTTCCTATGCCTTCAAAACCAGCTACTACACAGCTAAATGCTACCTATGATCAAGGGATCCGGGATATCCCCGTGGTCTGCGAGTTCCCTGATGTCTTTCCTGAGGACTTACCTAGTCTACCTCCCGACCGTGATGTTGAGTTTGCTATAGAGCTAAAGCCCGGGACTGCTCCTATATCCCGTAGAGCTTATCGAATGCCTCCCAGAGAATTGGCAGAGCTGAAGATCCAATTGCAAGAGCTATTGGATAAGGGTCTCATTCGCCCAAGTTCATCTCCTTGGGGCTGTCCTGCTATCTTTGTGAAGAAGAAGGACAAAAGTCTTCGCCTGTGCGTTGACTATCGCCCGCTCAATGAGGTCACCATCAAGAATAAATATCCCTTGCCTCGCATTGACCTTCTTTTTGACCAGTTATCTGGAGCCAGAGTGTTCTCCAAAATGGATCTCAGATCTGGCTATCACCAAATCAAAATCCGTCCAGAAGACATTCCTAAAACAGCTTTCACCACCAGATACGGTCTATATGAGTATTTGGTCATGTCCTTTGGCTTGACCAATGCCCCCGCTCATTTCATGTATCTCATGAACTCTGTGTTCATGCCAGAGCTCGATAAATTTGTAGTCGTGTTCATTGACGACATCCTTGTTTATTCAAGAACTCCTGAAGATCATGCCAAGCATCTTTGTGTCGTTCTCTCTCGTCTCAGAGATCACCAGCTGTATGCCAAGTTCAGTAAATGTGAATTCTGGCTAGATCGAATTCAATTCCTTGGTCATGTCCTGTCTGCTGAAGGTGTGTCAGTTGACCCTGGAAAAGTGGCAGATATCTTGGATTGGAAGCCACCTACCACTGTCCGCGAAGTTCGCAGCTTCATGGGAATGGCTGGATACTATCGTCGTTTCATCCCAGATTTCTCCAGAGTCGCCAAGCCTATCACAGAGTTGTTGAAGAATTCCGTGGATTTTGTTTGGTCACCAGCCTGCGAGCAAGCTTTTCAAGCCTTGAAGAAACTGTTAACTACATCACCAGTCCTAGCTCAACCAGATATCGAGAAACCCTTTGATGTATACTGTGATGCATCTGGTATTGGTTTGGGTTGTGTTTTGATGCAAAAGGTCGAGTGATCGCTTATGCCTCACGGCAGCTTAAGCGACATGAGGAGAATTATCCAACCCATGACCTTGAGTTAGCAGCAGTGGTACATGCTTTGAAGATATGGCGTCATTATCTGTTGGGCAGTGCCTGCAATGTGTACACCGATCATAAGAGTCTGAAGTATATCTTCACTCAAGAAGAGTTGAACATGAGGCAGCGAAGATGGCTTGAGTTAATCAAGGATTATGATATCGAAGTGCATTACCATCCTGGTAAGGCGAATGTAGTCGCCGATGCCCTCAGTCGCAAGTCATACTGCAACTGTCTGACAACGAAGCCCTATGATCTTTCCTTGTACCATGATCTTGAAAGGATGGGTATTGAAATGGTACCACAAGGAACTCTGAGTAATGTCAGGATAGAGACCTCTATCAAAGAACAGGTCATTGCTGCACAAAAAGATAACCCTGGAATCAAGCACATCATCGAAAAGGTCCAGACCGGAAAGGCTGATTGTTTCAAGATCGATGATGTAGGAGTTGTTTGGTTCAAGAACCGTCTAGTAGTTCCCAAGGTGCCTGAGTTGAGACAGTTGATCCTTGATGAGGCACACCTGTCTAGGTTTTCCATCCATCCCGGCAGCAACAAGATGTACCAGGATCTGAGGCAGAGATTCTGGTGGACAAAGATGAAGATTGAAATCGCTCGCTATGTCGCTCGCTGTGATACTTGTCAGAAAGTCAAGGCCGTGCACATGAAGCCTGGAGGAGAATTGCAGCCTTTATCTGTACCTGCCTGGAAGTGGGAAGATATCAGCATGGATTTTATCAATGGACTACCCAAGACCCGGAAAGGTTTTGATTCCATTTGGGTAATCGTGGACCGACTCACCAAACAAGCTCACTTTCTGCCAGTCAAGACCATTTACACCGTCCCCACATATGCCGCCTTGTACCAGAACAACATAGTGAAGCTTCATGGCATACCCAAGACCATTGTCTCTGACCGTGGTACCCAGTTTGTCGCGAAGTTTTGGAAAGCGTTCCATACCTCACTTGGAACCCAACTCTTATACAGCACAGCGTATCATCCTCAAACTGATGGACAGACGGAGCGAGTCAACCAAGTGCTGGAAGACATGTTGAGAGCCTGTGCTCTCACCTTCGCAGATACTTGGGATGACTGTTTGCCCTTGACAGAATTCTCATATAATAACAGTTATCAAGAAAGCATCAAAATGGCACCCTTTGAAGCACTGTACGGTCGTCGTTGTCGTACACCCCTCAGTTGGTCTGAGCCCGGAGAAAGAGAATTCTTTGGAGTTGACCTGGTCAAAGATATGGAAGAGAAAGTCAAGCAGATACAAGAGAACCTGAAGATTGCCCAATCTCGACAAAAGAGTTATGCTGACAAGAGACGTCGACCTCTGAAGTTTCAAGTTGGAGATTACGTATTTCTCAAGGTCTCACCAACCAAAGGAGTCACTCGTTTTGGAGTCAAGGGAAAGTTAGCACCCCGCTACATTGGTCCGTTTGAGATTTTGGAATGTTGTGGCAAGGTAGCTTACAAGCTAAAGTTGCCCGATCATCTCTCCGCAGTCCACAATGTTTTCCATGTCTCCCAACTCAAGAAGTGCCTCCGAGTACCAGAACATGTCGTGGAAGTTGAAGGTGTCGAGCTAGAGCCTGATCTATCCTACTCAGAATATCCAGTTCGAGTGTTAGATCACAAAGATCGAGTTACTCGAAGAACTACCACAAGATGGTACAAGATCCAGTGGAACCAACACTCTGAAGAAGAAGCCACTTGGGAATCAGAAGACTTCTTAGCAAAGAACTATCCCGACTTTCTCAATACTCTGTAGATGTAAGTTTTGTCTTTTTCCTTCTTAAACGTGGAATCTCAGGGCGAGATTTCTTTTTAGGGGGGGAGGCTGTAACACCCCTGGTGTTTAAGCATGTAATTAACTTGACATATCATCATTATCATCATTAATCATCTTGATCATGATTTCATGTGTATGCATTTGCTTAGTGTATCATTTTATGTGATGTACCTCTATTGCAAAAACCCTTATTAGCCCACTTCTTCCTATTGGGGCAAAATGGTAATTTCACCTCTATGCCTAGTTCTATGTAATTCTTGTTCAAATTTAGTGCCCTGATGTTTGTTGCTTTGATCTAAGTTTAAAAAAATCAGATTTGATTTGAATTTTCCTTTTGCAAAACCCTAAAATTCCAAATCCTGGATTTATTCCCTTTTTGATAACTTTTCAAAATTTGAAATTTTGAGTTGGTTCAAAAAGCAAAGTTGTGAATCTGATCAAGAGGAACAACTTTGGTATTTACAAATTTCAAAGTTTCTATATAAAATTTGCAGTAATTTCAAATTCATTCAAACCCCGACTTTTGTCCCCTTTTCAGTTTTCAAAATTAGTTCAAAAACTATTGAGTTTCAGAAAAAGTTTTTATTAGCAAAGTTATAGGTTTTGATAAAAGGAACAACTTTCATATTTGCAGATTTCCAACTTTCTATGTAAAATCAAAAGTAATTTTGAATTGATTCAAATTCCAAAAGTGTTCCCTTTGCTGTTTTCAAATATAGTTCCAAAACTATTTGGAATTTGAAAATGTTCATATAGACAAAGTTGTAGATCTCATTTTTGTGAACAACTTTTATGTTTTGAGTTTTTGCTGCACAGTTCAATTTTTGAGAGTAATTTGCAAAATACAGAAAGTCAAACCCTACCCTAGCTACTGTTTATCTTCTCCGGTAGGGGGGGGGGGGGGACCCGGCCATGGCAGCTCGCCGTCGCCGCGTGCGCCGCGCGCATGGTTCCTGCCCGCCTGTCCCCGGCTTGTCGCCCGCAGTCGCAACATCGCGCCGCACCCGCACGCCCACAAACCGACCCCCACACCGTCCCCCACTGCTCCCAGTTCGTTGCCGCCGCGTGGTCGCCGCCGGCGAGCGCACGCCCAGGCCCTGGGTGCACGCCTGTACTCCCGCCGGTCTGCAATCGCACGCGCACGTCTTGGCCGAGCTTTTCCACCCCATCCCGTGATCCCTACCGCTCCGCCCGCGCCTATAAAAAGGGTCGCCGGTGAGCCGAAGCTCTCACCGCCCCCGCCACCGTGGCCAGAGCAAGCCAGAGCCTCCGCTTCTCTCCCAGCTAGCCCAAAAGCTTCGCCTTGAGTTCGTGAAGCTTTCCCACCCCCCAATTTCACCTTCCCCGCTCCTAATCGCCCGGCGTGACCCCTTCTTCTCCAACTCCGGCAAGAACCCGCCGAGGTCGAGACCATGAAACACTCTCTCCCCGGTCTCGATCATCCTCCACTGACCCCCGCATCACCTTCCTTGCTCCCTGGCGCTTCTAACGGGTCCCTTGCGGTTGTTTGTGACGCGCAGGATCGCCCGGTCGCCGGTCGCCGCCGTGCGCCGCCCGCGGATCTCCGTCGACCAGCTCTTCCGTTCATCCTCTCACTCCGCCGAGTCCCCAAATCGACTCACGGTGAGCCCGCGAATCTCTCCCCACTCTCGGTTTCCCAGCTCAAGTCCCGAACGGCCGATCCGCCGTCCGCCTCCCCTCCGACTCGCCCGAGCCCTGCTGTCCGTCTCGCCCGAGCCTCCGAGCCAGGCCTCGGACGAAACAGTTGGTTGTCCGTCTCGCCCGAGCCTCCGAGCCAGGCCTCGGACGAAACAGTTGGTTGTCCGTCTCGCCCGAACCTCCGAGCCAGGCCTCGGACGAAACAGTTGGTTTTCCGATTCGCCCGAGCCTCTGAGCCAGGCCTCGGACGAAGCTGTCGCTTCCGTCTCGGCCGAGCCCGTTTCGACCGAGCCCGTCGCGATTCGCCCGAGCCCCGTCGCGATTCGCCCGAGCCCCGCGCGATTCGCCGAGCCCGGCCTAGAAGGAGCACAGTGCCCTTCTCTTTTTCTCAGAGATGTGAATAGTGTTCTGTTTTCTCTTTTTTGTATGATTTTCTGTGTGCATCCAAAAATTCTGAAATTTTTGTGGTAGACTCTTTATGCTCTGGAGTATTTTATAAAAATATGAAACTTGAGGTTTGTGCAAAAATTTGAAAATGTAAAATTCCCCTTTTTATTGAAAAATGAAGGTTTTGGTATTTTTGGAGAGTGATCTATAACTCCAAAAATCTTGAGATAAATTTTTGTGACCTTTTTATGACATGTAGAACCTCTGGTAAAATTTTGAAGTCTTTTGGAACAAGTTGGTTTTTGAACATTTATTTTAAATAGTTGAATAGTGCCTTTTGTTAATTAAATGTCTAGAATTATTTGAGCACCTTAATGACCTCCAAAAATTATGAAATTTGTTTTGCCATCTATTTATGCCATAATGAACTTATGAGATTAATTTGGTAATTTTTGGAGCAACTTCCTAAAATGACCTTTTAAATAAATTAAGAAAATAGAAAAGGTGGATTAGTGTTGGTAATAAGTGTTTGATGATGTGATCTTTGGATTGATTAATGTTCATAGACCCTATCCCTCTGGTCTATGATGTTTGTGATGCCTTGTGATGATTATGCTTAAGTAATATAAAAGTTGCTTAATAAAGTTAGCTAATATTGCTAGAAAGGGATAAGTAATCTATTGTCCACTTTAACAAACCACTTACACTTTGCAAAGCTATACTCTAGTTTTATCCTATGCACTTTGTTCATACTAGCCTACTCATGTGCATGCATCATTGCATACGTATAGTGACCGAGGAAGAAGGACCTGAAGTCGAGGTAGCCACCGAAGGATCTGTCCCCGAGGCGACCCCGAGCTCCGACACCTACTCCAACCCCGAGTCCGTCCTTTTTGCCATTCAAGGCAAGCCCCGGTGCATTTAACCCTTCCCTTGAATTTTATAAAATGATTTCCTTAAATGTTTTTGAGTTAAATTACTGCATTAGGTTTATAGGAGTTGTGTGATATCCTATCTGATGCATTACCCACCTTGACCACTGATACACCCGATACCTGCTTTCAAAAACTAGTTGCAAAATGCTTAGCAATGCTATACAATAGATTTGCAATAAAAATGCCAATTTCAAAAGTGTGATCACTTAAGAATATTTATGGGAATTTCTGGTTTACTCCCACTATTGGCTAAGTATCTGATCCGTACTTAGTCAATGGGAAGGAGAGGTTGTCCTTGCGTACGGTGCCGTCATGTTGTAGTCCGGGACTCAACAGTTGACACCGACCGGGACGGGTTGAAAAACTGACAGGACTGTTGCGCTTGGGTGAGATATAACCAAGGCACAGTTGCTGGCTGGAAAATTAGGGACCATCCGTATGGGGGCCTGCTGGGCAGGACTTGCAACTATTCACATACTACGGAAAGCTCTGGCTCCGAGAAATCCATTATTGGACCGACAACCGCGCACTGGGAGTGGAGAGATGGCGGAAGTAGCATGTACCCACGTGGGTTAGAGTCCCGGATTGGAGTGGTGTACTGTACTTCCGGGTGGCGTAGGACCGGGCCCAATAATGGAGGAATCGTGGAAGACGAGTTGGCATATGCAAGCTTGGGTGCTACATATGCAGTGTGGGTAGGGATCCTCAGCTGAGTATTATTTATCCGGATTAACGTTGCTCCTCGGTTATGGAGACTTGTTCCATTGACTCTCAACGGAGAGTGGTTCTCAACTAGGAATGTTTTGAAATGTAAAATGAATCATGAATGATGAAGAATTGAGGGATACTGAATCTTTCCAAAATAAAATGAGGTTTACAAAAATGCTTTTTTGCAAAATACTTGATCTTGCTTGAGCCTTACCTTGACTACCCTAAGCCTTCATTCCTGAGTCTTCTCCCTTTTTCTTTAGTCGGGTAAGTCTTGTTGAGTACCTTTGTACTCAGGGTTTTATTACCCATGTTGCAGGTATGGCAGATCCCTCAGTATGCCTTGGACCCTGCTGTGTGACTGTTGTTCAGGAGGAGGCCGATGAGGCCGATGAGTGATTATTCACCCTCGGGCTGGGTGATGTATCTTTAAGTTGTTGTCATATGCTACTCTGCCTATTTGAACTATGGTCTGTAATAACTTCATTTAAATTTTATGTTGAACCCTGGTTTGTAAAACTATTGTTATCTAAGTCTTCCGCTATTTACTCCGATGTTATTTGTCAAAATGTTAAAGAGATTGTAACTGAATTGTGAGATGATCCTGCGGACAACGGGCACTGATGTAGCCCAGTAGCGGAACAGGTCTTAATCTCTTGGCTGTACGGATCGACTGTTAGTGATTGACGGTGGTCAGTGGGCCATGGGATTAGGGCCGTTACGTTACAGTTTTCTGGGGGTTCCGCTGTACCACTAGGACATCTCCTAGGGTATCCACCTACTCGTAGGTCATGAACTCTTCGGTCATTTCGAGTCTTAGCTTTTGGGCTGATTTTCTAGGACAAGGGCCATTCTTTTCACGAGTTGAATTTGAGGCTCCCATTCACCCCCCTCTGGTCGCTAATCCGATCCTTCAATTGGTTTAGGAGCCGGTTAAGGATCTTCTCTACCTTAATCGGTTTCAGATCCTAAGGGCGACATGGATCGAGGTAACGGTAAGGCTCCTTGGTTCGAAGGAACGAACTACTCCTATTGGAAGATTCAGATGCGTGCTTACCTCAATAGCATCTGATCTTCTGTATGGGAGATATGCGAGAATGCTGAGTACGTAGTCCTTGCGGCTCGTGTGGGTCAGATCCAAATTGACCAGCACGAGGCCAACTCTAAGGCTCGTAATGCTCTTTTGGCTAGCATCTCCCTTCCTGAGTTCGAACGTGTCTCTGAGCTTGAGACGGCACGAGAGATCTAGGTGAAGCTTCAAAGCTATCACGAGGGGACCGCCCATGTCAAGACCAGACTCTTTGAAACGTACAAGCGCGAGTACGAGAACTTTGTTCAGTTGGAGGGAGAGACGATTGACGCCTTGTTCGCTCGTTTCCAAACGATTGTGAACAAGATGCGTGCCAATCGGGCTAACCTACCCTATGACGATCCTGAGAGGGCGCTCAAGATACTATATGCCCTGGATCGGAGGGTTTGGGAGGTGAAGGTGTCGACTATCATTGAGTCTCCATCTTATGATACCCTCACCGTGGACGAGCTGTTCAGCAAGCTCAAGTCCACCGAGATTGATCACCTGACTCAGGCCAAGCTGAAGAATCCATCTTCACATTCCATGGCTTTGGTCTCAGGCATGGGTGGATCAATTTTTCCAGCTGACACTTCACCTCCTCTCTTTTCTTTGTCCTCTTTGCTTACAGTCACGGAGGAGCAGTTGGAGGCGTTTGGAGATGATGAGCTCGCCCTCGTCATCACCCGATTCTTGCGGTTTCACAACAACCGTCTGAATCGCCAGCGTGGTGGCGCACGCGAGGGCTGCTACATGTGCGGTGATCTAGATCACTTCATGGAGAACTGTCCCAAGAACAACAAGAAGTCTTCCGGCAAGAATCGCGACTCCAGGCGCAAGGGCAAGCCAGAGTACAAGACTGAGAAGAAGAACAAGGAAAACTTTCGCTGGGAGGACTTGGAGAGGGCTTTTGACCCCGGTCGGCGTGTCCTCTTCGCTTCCAAAGGTGAGGAAGACAAGACCTCCGACAGCGACTCCAGCGATGATGGGTCCGAGCACAAGACGGAAGATCGCTTCAACAGACTCTGCTTCTTCGGCAACTCCTCCAAGGGCTTATGCACCATGGCCCTGGATGAAGAGGACAACAAGTGCCAGGCAAAGGATGCTGATAATGCCAATAGCGACGACGACGACAACGCTTCTGAGGTATCAAATTCCTCTCTTGTCGATCGTCTCACTGATGAGCGCGATAGCTTTGCGGAGTTAGTTCTTGCTTTGGAGAAGAGATTCACGCAAGTTAACCAAGAGCGCGGTGAGTTTAAGGCAAAGATGAAGAAGGCACTTAAGGAGCTTGAGTTTGCTAAGTCCGAAGTGAGGGTGACTGATGAGGAGGAGTGCGATGAGTGCACCACACACATGGCAAACTTTTCCACCCTACAAACCAAGTATGCCTCTTTGATCGAGGTGTATGATGAGCTGAAGAGTAGGCTAGACTTGGTGGGTGAGTGTCGTGAGTGTGCCTCCATGAAGAAGGAGCTGGAGGAAGTGACGGCGAGGCTTTCTTTGTTGGGTGCGTGCAAGCTTTGTCCTAGCTTGCGAACTGAGTTGGTAGAAGTTAATGCCAAGTTTGCTGAAGCCATGAAGGCCAGCTCAGTTAGCACCTTGTCCGCTCCATGTGAGCGATGCGTGGGGATGGAGCTTGAGATTGCCAACTGTCGGCATGACAGGATGCAAACCGAGGAGGAAAACACATACCTTCGGTCCATTCTGATTTGGGTGTCATGCAGTGAGCCGCAGTTGGGCATGATGATCAGTCAGTTCAAGAGGGGAACTGATTGCTCGGGAGTAGGCTTTGATTCAGGTGGGAAGGGCGCTAGCA
The DNA here is from genome assembly GCA_009763385.1 of Coix lacryma-jobi var. lacryma-jobi. Taxonomy (NCBI): domain Eukaryota; kingdom Viridiplantae; phylum Streptophyta; class Magnoliopsida; order Poales; family Poaceae; genus Coix; species Coix lacryma-jobi. The sequence continues at coordinate 101,110,114 of CM019829.1, forward strand.
TCTTTGGCAAGATCGGTGAGTTTAGTGGAGTGAGCCCTAGTGAGAAGCCATCTGCTATCCCTAAGCTTACCAAGATCACCCCACCTGAGCCTCCCAAGCCTATCACCAAGGACGGTGTGACAGAACCGACCAATTTATACCAGATTAAGCATTGAATCCCCGCTTTCACAGAGATTTTAGATACTTAAGCTCGTACAAACCCGGTAGTCCGGAAACCTCGAAGGATTTCAAATCATTCAACTTTAGCCAAGATCGTAATAGATTAGCGTACATGTCCACGAGGAACATTCAGTTCACACATAATTCAAATACATCGGAGTTCAATAGTTATTACAAACCATAGTTTGCATTTTGAAAGCGGAAGCATCATAGTTTTAAACATAAGTTCTCAGTTCACAATACGGTGCCAATGCCTGATCAGTCCACAAAAGCATCAGGGAAGGATAAGAGTTGACCATGCCCATGGTCTAGTCACCACCCTTGACGGGGTACAGACAGTTCTCGCAATAGCCGAAGAAGCATTGCCCATCTGCAACAACAAGGGAATAGAACCCTGAGTACGAGAAGGTACTCAGCTAGACATACCCGTCATAAACCAGAAATAAATGACACCAAGGAGTATGCAAGGCTGTATCTGGGGTTGGTTGTACTTACCTTTTGCATAAAAGCATTTTCATTATTAATAATCATCATTAGAGTATTAGCAGTCAATTTTATGTAATTAGTCTGATTAACTAGATTTGCACCTGATCTAGAGCAAACACTTGACTACTTATTCAAGCAAGAGTGACTATTTCATCAATAGCCTTTCAGATTCAACATCATAACCATCTTTAGTTCCATAAGTTACTACGGTAACACATGCCCAGTCAAGTTACTCACTAACCAGGAGCGATGGCGATTATAATCGATTCCTACCCAGCTGGGGATAAAAATGTCGCACACTCGCCCGATCACACCTTGCCAGGCAGCCGTCGGCGACCACTTCAGGAAATTCGAGAACACAACGCGCGGGACGGTCATGGGCTCTTCTACACCGGGGGTTATCTCAATGCCAGGTCGCTCAAGCTATAACTTCCCACGGTCATGCCAGGTCAGTCAGGCCCCGCCTGTCCACGGACCATGCCAGGTTGCTCAGAATAGTTGCCCACGGTACATATAAGGCCCTGGGTGTTAGGCGTCAACATCTCCATCATTGGCTCGAATAGCCCTACTCGGCTTCACGGGAGGTACTCCGACCTACTTCGTTAAGTGATTGACGCGTTCAAAATGACTGAGATGTGCCTTCGTTGTGTCCTAATCGACGCAGACGGGAGACTACTAGCACACAAAACCCATGTCCTACTGCTCCTACATCTGGCCCGGTCTCAGATTAATTATCACATGGTTATCTCCATGATAGCACCAGGCTAGTCATGATCAGTATCCACCGATATGCGAGAGAAAGGAAATCACCCGACTTTTACCGGTCTAAGCAGGGCTAAGCATAGACGAGCCTAGACTTAACAGGGACAACAAGATATAATTGCAGGTGGACAAGGATAAGTAGTAATGCATCAGCGGTATCACTCAACTCCTATAACCTAATGCGACAAACAAATCAGATTAATTTCGTAAATGCATTTGCAAACCGTAGGACAGGGATGCTCCGGTGCTTGCCTCGTTCAAAGTCGGAGGGACGGTGGTCGAGGCACTCAGGCAGGTCCTCGACGCCTTCTTCTTCGGTCCTCTGGTCCTGAGTCTCCTCCGGGCACAGCTCCTCCGGTGGCGGGTTCTGGGTCTCCAATACCGATCCTGTATGATGCGTAACACGCATAAGTAATATGAATGCACATGGAATGCAGGGGGATGCAACATAGAACAAGATCACTTAGGAGATAAGCACATGTCATCTATTGCGTTCTCTTTAACAAGGTAGTCACATCGAACTAGAGATTACAAAAGTTCGAAACATCCAACCAACAATTAACCTACCTAATTAGTTGGTTAGGACTCACAGTTACCACAGCATGCACTTCACTTAATTAATTTGTTGCCCTTTTATTGCTTGCTGAAATAATCCATTTAATCAAGCCTATAACAGCAACCCATCTTAGACCGCTTTAGAAAAATTAACAAAAATTACTGGAAGTTAACAACACCTAATCTAGTCCCCTGTCCAAATTTCACACCATTTGGACTCAAACTCCATTCTCTATGAAAAAGACAAATTCTATCATGAAAAGGTGCTTTGAATTACACACGCTAGCAAAAAGTGTCAAACCACATATTCCTCATTTTTCTACTGAACTTCTTAGCACAAGAGCAGTGTACATAAATTCTCCGGTTCAAACTCTTCATATTTTAATTACTACAAAATAAACAAGAAAATAGCATTTATTCATTTTAATTGCTACTTCTAAAATGTTCCACAGAACAACATCATATTACATTTTTCCCAAAAGCTATTCATCAATACAAACCTAACAAAACAAGAATCACATTTTTCTGAGCCATATACAGATTACTATGCATTTAACAAGATTTCAGCCAAAACAAGAATTAAATATAGCTACACATAACTTTATCACAAACTGGACATATCATATTTTTCATGCGTAAAACTCATCACAACAAACTTAACAAAACTTGTTTCACCTTTTTAGCATTTACAGAACTCAGGATATGAATTAAACAAACTAATCAAACATTCTGAAAACTATTTAAACAAAACCCTGAAAAACTCCTTAACCTAAACTGCTACACGTACCCAACTACTTGCACCCGGGCCACTGACAACCGGGACCCAAGCCACTGACCCGCGGGGCCCTGGGTCAACATGACCCCTCCAGTCATCCCCTCCAGAGCAGGGGAGAGGTTGACCGCGGCGAAGCTCGCCGGCGGCGACCTCTCCGGCGAAACGAACACCACCACTCTGCTCCCCTCCTTCTTCCGCACCCGGACGGTACCACTGTCTAGCCCGGCGCACGCACGGATTAAGCTTGCCGTCGACGATGGCGGCACGGCGGCGCGGCCCTGGCTACGCCGGCCGACTCCGGCCTTCCCGAAGCGAACCGACGGCCATCTCACACTCCCCAAACCCTAGCGAACCCTAATCGAAGCAAGGAAGCTAGGGTTGCCATGAGAAACGACCGAGACCGCGGCTCGTCGTCCATGGCGAGCAGAGCCGACGGCGGACGGCGACGTACGGCCACGACCTAGCCCTAAACGGCCAAACCAACTCCACCATTGCCTCCGACGGGCCAAGGCGACTCGCGAACACCAGCTAGGGCGAACGGACGAGCTCGAAAGAAGGTTTGGCCACGGCGGACCGAGCCTGCCGGCCATGGCGGACACGGCGGACGGCGGTGAACCGCGGGCACCAAACCCTAATCGACTAAACCATCGCTCCCTAACTCATACTCGAGCCTCACTGACCCCTAAACACGACCTAGAGCGGAGAGATTTGCACAGAGGGAGGGCCGACCACGGCGGATCGAGCTCGGCGGTCATGGCGGCCATGGCGGGAACTCACCCTGTGACCTACCTAGGCGGTTTTGGCGAGCGCTGGCTAGAGCAGGCGATGCGGGAGGTGAAGGCGAGGTTGGCTGGGTGGTTGGATTGACGGTGTGGTGGAGGGACGGCGGTGAATGGCGGCGGCGCTCGCTGTTTTCCCCTTTTCCGCTCGGACGCCGGCGAAGGAGAGCGAGAGCGAGGGAGGGGACAGAATGGAGGGAGCAGTGGCGCGGCTCGGGCAGCGGGGCGAGCGGGCAGCTTATGCTCGCCACTGGGGATACATGGGTGTATGCCGAGTCTCGGTGTGATGAGTGATTGTCAACGGGTTTGATCGCAGGTTCTTTGGCTTATGTTGTACAGGTGTCGAGCCCGGAGATAGTGATCGAAGGCGAGGTGAAGGTCAAGTAGAGACGTGCCGTGCCGATGGACCGGGAGCGGTGAAGGGCGGACGTGAGGCTTGGACTGAGGGACTGGAGGGCCTGAGGATCAGCTGTGGCGGCTGGCAGCCTGAGACAGCGACGAGCGGAGACTTGCGGGCATGGTGTTGCTCGGGTCGAGGACCTGGGGACACGTGTCGGTGGACGGGGTGCACAGACGGTGCATCCCCTCTACAGCTTCGGTTTGGTGGTAGAGTCAGGGAAAAACCATCGGGTGGATGGTTTCCAGGTTTGGGCCTCAAAACCTGGGTGCGGATGGTTTCCGAGTTTGGCCACAAAACTCGGGCTAAGGACGGTTCCCAGGTTTGGGCCTCAAAACCTGAGCGCTGAGGGTTTGCTGAGTTTGGCCTCAAAACTTAGAAGCTGGTGGGCTAGTTTCCCGGTTTGGGCCTCAAAATCGGAGGTTGGCTGGAAAAGGCTGGTTTCCCGGTTTGGGACACAAAACCGGGGGTGCAGAGCGAGGGCGGCACGTGGCGGCAATCGGGAGGTTGCGTCGAGGCAACGCTACGAGTTGTGCGGGCGTGGCCGTCGGATCCACCTACCACCGAGTTGGTCCAGAATAACCTTAGGGTTTAGCTGGTTCGCTCTGTAAGTAGTTAGGGGTAGAGTGGGAATTAGGAATAGTTTAGAATTAGGATAAGTAGGGGGAGACACCCACCTCCCCATCCATCTCAGCCATTTGCTATTTTGCTTCTAGGTTTTTTTGCTCTCCCTCTCCTCTGCTGTAGCAAACCTGAGATCCATAGAGAAGAGAACAATACCTCTGTGCCCACGAGATTTTTGAGGAAGTGAGGCCGTAACCTCACTGTTGTAGCGTGTGGTAGCAACACGGTTGAAATTCGTGGTTGTGATTTGCGATTTGTTCATGTTCTTCGCGGAATCCTTTTTCTCCACGTTTTTCCCATCGCTCGATATCTTTGCTCGGTTCATCTTTTGCAAATCCGTTTGAACCAAGTTGTCCAAGGTCGTGAGGCACTTCCTTCCACCGAAAGGATTCACCTCTAACCTCACGGTCTAGGAGATTGAACGATTTTCGTGTTGGATCGGTCTTTGCTCCATTGCCCCGATTTCTTCCAATTCCTCGATTTGGAGTTAGGTTCGAGCCATGATTCCCGTGGGATAGCTCACTAACATCCTTGGAACTTCTCACACCAAGTCTAAGCCCTAGTGCTTTTGATTCGTAGGAGATCGAGTGAATTTCACGGAAGAACAGCACTGCGTCGGGGGCATCGGACGCTCGAGTTCGTAGCATCTGACGCTGACCCCTTTGGCATCGGAGGCTCCGTTGCCACGTGTCAGAATTTGACATTTTCTAAGGAGCATCGGATGCTACCAACGGACGCTCCGTTGTGCATCGGACGCTGAGAGTTCACTGTTCACAGCGTCCGATGCGTATGCAGTAAGGTTCATGAGGGGCTCTGTTCGCATCGGACGCTGCAGGTGCTAGGGCATCGGACGCTAGCCAGCTTCCGATGCTGCTGATTCAGCACTGTTTCGTCCTTCGTTTGCTCATCTGTTCTCGGAATTGGTTTTGGGTTTTGCGTTGGCTTTCTAGAGTTGTGTAGTGTCCTGTTGTGCTTCTTGGAAGCATCCACCCTACATCTAGGGTCGTGGACTTTAGCAAGCTCTAGGGTTTGTCTTTCGGGGTGATTCTCGGGACAGTGGCTACTAGTTTCCAAAAGGAAATTTTGAAGCTCCCATTCACCCCCCCTCTGGTCGCGTTCTGGTTGCTTCTCGATCCTTCAATTGGTATCGGAGCGGGTTAAGGATCTTCCACCTTAGCTGATTCCAGATCCACAGAAGGCGACATGGATCGCGGCATGGGCAAACCGTCGTTCTTTGATGGGACGAACTATGTGTATTGGAAGATACGCATGTCGGCCTATCTTCAGAGCATGGGCTCTTCTGTTTGGGAGATTTGCAACAGGGAC
>CM019829.1:101116476-101143037 GCA_009763385.1 Coix lacryma-jobi var. lacryma-jobi
ACAGGACACAACAGCAACAAAACTCGGCCTTGGTGGTGGAAAGGGCTAACTAGACTGCTCGCACAACAAAAGAGCCAAGAAACGCTCAAGCTAACAGCTAGCAAAATCCGCATCGGAAAGACCACACAACAAGAAGAGGTCGAAGAAGAAGAGTACCAAAACCCGAACTCATAAGTTTGTCGGAGGTACCTCATGAAGCGCATAACCTCTTGCTTGGTGTGATACCCGAGGGGACTCCTCCCACGCCAAAGTCATCTCCCCCTCGCTAGATGCTGTCACTCCCTCAGGTGCAGCTAGTGCTCACTGGAGAGCTGCTCGAACGGAACCCCAAGTCATGGAAGAAGTGGGATCGGGTCCGTGAGCCAAAATGCTCTCCCATGCTCCTGTTCTCCTGCACACTCAAAAGCAGAAGAAAACACAAGGCATTGTCTCGTCCAGTGTGGCCTCAAGGTCTCCACAAAACGGTTAGTCACATAAAAGCATAAGGTGAACTCTCAACAAAAAGAGGTCTACCTATGAATGATACCGCAAGAAGATTTGAATTCAATCTAGACATGACTACCATGCAACAGGATAAAGCACTATGGAGCAAAATGCAACCTAGAGACATGATCAACTCAAACACAGCCTAAACCTCAACACATGCTACAATGCAAGATAATGATAGCAATAGATCCAGAAGCATGTAACATGATAAAATTGTGGAAACGCTAGTGCTCAGACTAAACATGTCAATAGGGTACATGCAGCTAATCAAAACTAGCACTTGAAAAGTGACACTTAATGAACATCATACCACTACAAATAAAACTCATGGAGAAGAAGGGCAAAGCATGGCACAATGTTCATGAGGATCACAAACTAGCATGAATGGCTACTCCACAAAAACTATACACAAGGCTAGCATGACATGATATACAAGATAGCACATGCTAGACTAAACAAAACATGATACATAGGAAAATGTACATGTAAGAACTATACAAGTGAGCACATGAAAGACCATCTCATACCACAAGAAATAGATCATGGATGTACAAGGTATGAGTGTATATGAAGGCTCACCAGATAGGAAAAGCCTCTTTGGAGGCAATTCTAAGCGGGGTGTAGAGAACCATCAAATCTTGGTCACATCTAACAGACCAAGTCCCGTCAGGCATATGTTCTCCACCCGAGTCCTCATACCTACATGCAAGAGGACAAAGTATCCCGAGTCTTGGATCCCGAAGGGTTAGCAAGCATATAATTGGGAACCCAAGACTTGGTCACAAAACTCAACTTATCTTGTGGGTTAGCATGATGCAAATGTTGGTTCAAATGCAATTGTGAAACACCCTTGGAAGCATTCCTCAAAAGGACAACTCGAGGAGAAGAACGAGTCGTACCACGGGAAAAGAGACAAACATCTTCCAAGTTTTTTGTAGAAGAACCAATAGAAGCACCATGAGAAGCATGACGTGGACCAAGAGAAGAAGCACTAGAGGCATGTCCACGATCATGACCTAACCCATCAACAAAAAGGGGATTCTTACTAGGAGCACAAGCGTCCATGTCATGAGAAGGGCTATGAACCACCATCTTCCTAGAAGAGCGAGCTTGGCGCAAGCGTTTGGCACGCCGATAGCAAAAGCTTTCTTGATGCCCATCTTTCTCACAAAAAGAGCAATGGTACAAGGGCCTACTGGAAGGCACACCATTCTCCGACAAGTGAGAAGTCCCTTGGGACTTGGACAAGAAGCATCAACATCCAACTTGGTGCCAACACTAGGAGCACACGTGCCATGGGAAAGGCTACGTGGCTTTCTAAAAGCCTTAGCTCGAATACGTCGCTCGTGTTTGACACGGCGGAAACAAAAATTGAATGAGTGTCCATCCTTCTTGCAAAAGGTGCAATGGAAAACCGGATTGGGAGCACGAGTCCCAAAAATATGAGAAACACCCTTATCAAGAGAAGTCTCTTGGATATCACTCGAAGAAACAGCAAGGCTAGGAGTAGCTATGAAAGAGCTATCCGAAACCTTGGCACTAATGCTACAGTCAAAAGACTCATGCGCAACACAAGAACTCGACTCCGGTTGCAAAGAAGTAATTTTAGAAGCATCAACATCGGAGTTGCAAGAAATGCGTGACTCAAAAAACTTAGCACAAAGACTCTTGCATCTTTTAGCTAAAACCCCATTTTCAAACATGAGGCGATCACAAGTACCACAAGGAGTGTTTCTCAAGTTTTCCATCTCCTTTTCAATGCACTCGGCATATGTGGTATGCAAGAGTTCATTTTCTTTTTCAAGGTTGGAACTCATATCATTGTGCTCAACCAACTTAGCGCTCATATCATCGCACAAAACCTTCAAAGCCAAAACTTCTTTTTCCAAATCAATGCATGATGTGCACATGAAATCGGTGGAAGAAACATCACCATTTGCATCGAGCAAGGAATCATGAATATCACTAGAAGCATGGCAAGCATTTTTATTCAAAGAGCATGAACTACAAGGCCTAGAATTTATTTCAATAATTTCAGCCCTAGCATGCTCAAGTTCATCTTCACATGTGGTGTGAGTCAATTTTAATTCATTAAATTCAGCATGTAAAGACTCACAAGAAACACATGGTAACAAAGCATTTGACTTTAGCAAGGCTATTTCAGTTTTAGCACACTCAAGATCCTTGCGCAAATCAATGCAAACTAGACATGGTTCGGAAACATTGGATTTCAACAGTTCATATTCAGATTTTAAGCTATCAAGAGAAAAGCATAGCTCATCATTCTTCCTAACCATGTCACTACAAGAGGTGCAAGACGAAGAGGCACTAGACTTCAACCTAGCAATGGAGCATTTCAACTTTTTGACCTTTCTATGCAAGGTACTACAAAGCTCAACATTCCTAGATTAAGCCTCATAAAGGTTGTCCAAGGTCACAAGACCCCAAGCAAGTGTACCTTTCTTGGCGTTGCCAAGTTGATGTAGAAGATCCTCTAGTGAAAGTTCATCATCACGTAGAAGATTTAACAGCTCATTCACCTCGCGACCCCTCTCATCAACTGCGCTCCTCCATCTTCCCAAGATGTCGTCCTTGGAAACATTCAAACCTAAAGACAAAGACATACTAGAAGAAGAACTTGATGCCACTTCCAAAATCACCGTTAGTGTTAGCCAAACAAAAGCTTAAACACCTCGACGAACAAAGTCGGAAACACAACCGCTCTGAAAAGGTCGCCTTCGTGGATCCGGAACCAATTAAGGCAGAGAGATCCTTAACTGGCTCTGATACCAATTGAAGGACCGAAAATGCTAAAGCAAGGCGACCAGAGGGGGGGTGAATGGGAGCCTAAAAATTTCTTTCGAAATTCTAGCCTGTGTCCCAATAAAATCAACACCAAAAGCTTCGGACTAAAACGTGATGCCCACGACCCTCGGAAAGAGGGTGGATGATCCCTAGGATCACAGCGAGGCACCACACAAGAGAGCAAACCAAAACTCTCAAAACTCCGAGTCAAGTCCTTACTTAAAAGACCCACTCCCAAATGTAGATGGAGGGCTACGTCGGGATTCCTCCAAATACTGATGTTAACACGTAGCAAAGATATGTAGAGAGGTTCCTAGGTGAACTCTAGGAGCAAACGAGAAGTCCAGAAATAAAGCAGAAAAGCCGGGAGAGTAAGCGCACTAAAACGCAACCTACAGCAGGTTCTCCGACTATCCGGCTTGCTGATCCCGGACTGTCTGCGCCGGTCAAAGTCCCAAAACAGCAAAGCTGCTGAACAACCTCTGCTCGACTCGCGGACTGTTCGCGCCTGATACGGCGGACTGTCCGCCGGTCAAAATGACCGAGCACAGTGCGTGCTGCGCTAATCTAGTCTGGCCAAAACCCGATGGCCAGACAGTCCGCCACCAAGGGGCGGACAGTCCGCCACTGTCCAGAAAGCCCAAAAACAGCTTGGGACAAAACCAAAATCGATTGGATCTTCACCAAATCGAACGGGGCTGCAACCAAACTTCTCCCAAGTGTTCTTCTACGTGTTGGGAAGCTAATCCTAGGATATCATCGCTCCAAACCAACTAATCCATGAGAAATCGGAAGAACACTAGAAAAGGGGGAAGAACGAAGAACGAACGCGATTTCGACCCCATCTATGTGCGCATGATGTTAGAGAAGAATTCCTTCGGTGGAAAGAAGGAGCTCACGACATAGAACAATTTGATTCAAACGGAATCGCAAATCGTCGCTCGATGAGGGAGAACGAGGCAAATCTCCGAGAAGGGAAAAACCAAAACGCGAAGAACAAAAACGCGATTCGATCCAAATTGCAGCCAACAAAGAGGAGGGGAGAAATTGATCCTTGGATTGCTACGGGATGATGAATTGTGTAGCACACTGTGTTGGGTTACAAGCCACTCCTCGCAACACAAAGCGCGGATGGCGAAAAGCTCAAGAACAAGAGCCGGTCTCTCCTCTAGCCCTAGCCTCCTCTCACCTAAACAAAATGAGAGTGACACCTCCAAGGATAGGCTGCCCTAACCAGCCCCCTCACATATATATAGGCGCACGTCCGAAGACCAAAATGCCCTCACATGAAGCACTGACCCAAATACCCCCTCGGCAGTAAAACCATCAAACTCGGTCATTTTTCATCCGACGGCCACGCGCCTTCTCATCCTTCGCTTCGCCTCGACGCAAGCTCCCGGATGCCGCCACGTGCCATCACCATCGACCACCACGCCTTCCTCACTGATAGCTTCGCCGCAACGCAAGCCTCTCGGTGCCGCCACGCGTCGACCGTTCCGCATAGGAACCTTCGCCCAGTTTTGAGGTACAAACCGGTAAACCCGCCAGCCCAGGTTTTGAGGCCCAAACTCGGAAACCGGCCACCCCAAGTTTTGAGGCCCAAACTCGGAAACCGTCGAGGGTAGCTTTTTGAGGCTCAGCTACCGAACCCGCACAGTAGACAGGATGTGGTTCACACACCCCGACTGTCGCGGAACCACCCTGATTATAAGAGCTCAAGTACCGTCTTAGTCAAATTCGACTGACATCGACTCGTACTTGAACCGATATAACCCCGGTAGTCCGGAAATCTCGAAGGATTTCAAACGTACAACATACAGGATCGCATCGTTCAAGTATTACATTCTAAAGGATACAACACAGATAAACGAAACCAAAATTAACATCAGAGTGCGGAATTAAAACAGACTTATTACAATACCAAATTTTAAAAGTGCGGAAGCTTAAAGTAGTTTTGAAACACGACCACTACACATGTGGTCCAAATAAAACATTGTTTGAAACTTCACCCAACACAACTCACTCCTCCTTTTTCAGATAGTGTGCCACTAGGAGTCTCAGTCCAGCAAAAGAGAAAGGGAAGCTTCTTGATGACCCTGCCCTAGGCCTACTCCTCATCACCCTCCACTGGGTAGAGGCAGTGCTTACAATAGCCATAGTACACCTGGCCATCTGCAACAACGTGATAAACCCTGAGTACGGGAATGTACTCAGCTAGACTTACCCGTCCAACTGAAAATAAAGACACCAAGGGTATGCAAGGCTTTTGGTGGAGCTGGGATCATTTAGTTGCGAAAAGCTCAAAATTTGAGAGAAGGAATATTTAATTGTGTTGATAAGCTGTCAGTTTTAAACCTACCTCTTAATCTAGGTTTGCACCTGAACTATTACACACACTTGAGTCTAACAAGCAATAATATAACCATATCCAGTTGACTTATCCATATTTTAGTTGAAACTTTAAACATCACATGGAGTTGCATCGTGGTGAAGCTCGCCATAGTTTCCCACTAACCGGGGGAGACGGCGACTCGAATCGAATTCCAAACCAGTTGGTGAAAGACCTTTAATACCAACCCACACTTTCCTCGACGGGTCCATGCATTGGGTAACCGCTCGATGCTTGTTTGTGGTGGTAATCGTCGCGGCTCACAGCACGGACCACCGAATTGGAACTATACGATGGCCATTCCGCGGCAGATCGTGTTTCCATACTAGAGGGTGCGACACGGGTTGAGACCGGCCCGAACAGCTTCTAACCAGCTTTGGGGTCGATGATTACGGCACTGACATATCCCTAAGTAAAAGGGCGTGTTCAAAAATGAACGAGGGCCAACATCGATACAAACCTACACGATCCAACGGACGGACTACCCCAAGTTTCCAAACTTGTGTCTTGCCTTCCAGTTGACCGTATTTCATTACTACTCAGGTTCTTTTCCACGATAGCAAATATAGCCAACCGTAATCCGGTAAATACCCACCAGGGGTATTACGGAAACATCCTTAACTACCACTTTTATTAAGCAACTAAGCAATTGTATATTATAAATAAGGAACAGGATGACAAGGCAGGTATAAACAATATTCAAGGAAGGGTAATGCAGCAGGTAGGATTCAATCGACTCCTATACCTAATGCATCACAATATAAAATACTCAAGTAAATTAATTATAAAAAAACTGGGAGACTTAAGGATGCTCCGGGGCTTGCCTTGGGAAAAGACTGAGGCCTCGTGAGCGGGGCACTCAGGCAGGTTAGCTTCTGGCGCAGGGTCGGCTTCCTCGGTCCTGGGCAGCTCTGGGATCTCCTGCTCGTCGTTTGCTTCCGGCTCCTGGTCGGGCTCCGGGACTGTCGATCCTATTGCATGCGGTGAATAATAATTAAACAATCAATGCGGGGTGCGAGACGTGGTGATATGAATGCAAATATTCCTTGCAAACTAACAAAGCCAACTTGTTGAACCACTTTTGACATTGAGGAAAAACACTTAAATACCACATAAAACAAAACCATTATTTCCACTATTTCCTATTTATTAAATCGAACAAACTCAAGTTTGAACTGCGAGTACATTTTTCTTAACTTAGAAAATTCCACAAAAATTCCAGAAGGTAACTGATGCTAACTGGACTTCACTGCCCGAATTCCAGTAAGAGATAAAATACAGAATAGCAGGTACAAAAAGATGAAACAAAATGCTCAAAAGGGTGCTTTGAACTAACTTCCCACATGAAAAGTGTCAAACAGTAGGTTTCATATTTTTTCTAGCTTTACCTACCCATAAAAACTCTACTGTAGAAAATTTACGGTCAAAGCATAAACACATAACCCTACACAAAATAAACAAGTTTGTTCCCAAATACACCATTTGAACTACAACCCTGCTGGAAAAGGGAGACATGCTCATTTTCATATTTTTCCCAGATTCTATTGTACATTTAATATTTATCAAGGAAGTTCCATGAACAGAAACATTATATTCTTTTCTACATGAATTTCCTAAGAAAACCACAGAAAATCACATCTGTACAGCAACTATTCATTTTTCCATATAACAACCTATGCTTAACATTTTTCCTAACTGGAATATCACACACAGAGACTGCACAAATTTTTCCATATTTTATTTTCAAATATAAAGCACCTTAACACTTTTTCCAAGAAAACTACCAAAAAGGACTTTAAACCCTAACAGGTAATTTTTCTGCACAAATAGTGCCTCACATATTTTTCACCGGTATATAACATGGTAAGGAACCTACACAAATTTTACCATGAATTAAATCGACCAGAAAACATATATATCCATTTATCTCAACAAAAGCACATAAACTAAAATAAATAAAAATAGTAATATAAACATTCACCAAAAATACTATCATATTTTTCCATGATAGATCTACTCATGAGCAAGCTGCCAAAACTGAAAGCACCTCATTTGGACTTTTAAATCATGCTACACAAACATAACAAGCTTTTTCTGGAAATTAAAATAAAAAGGGAAAAACATTTGAAAACTCCGGCCCAACTCGCGCAGTCCCGGTCCATAGACTGTGAGCGGCTGACGCGTGGGACCTGCTGGTCAACGGGACCCATAGGTCAGAGAAAGAAAATAGGGGAGTGGGTTTGACCGCACGGTTCTCGCCGGCGGTGAGGTGGTGCTCGGCGTGTTCCCCTTGACGAGGCGGACCGAGTAGTGGTGATGGTTGGGCTAGAGCACGGCCGAAGCTCGTCGGCGGCGGGCGATGGCGGACGGCGGCGGCGGTGACGCACGGCTACGCCGTTTCCGGCGGTCGCCGGCCAAATTAACGGGGGCGATAGCTTACGTGAACCCTAGGAAGGCTACTAGAAGGGATGGTTCGGCCGGTGGAGCTCCGGTGGAGCTCGACCACGTGCGCGGCCATGGAGGCATCCATGGCGCTCGGTCGGGCAAGAGTGGGAGGCTAGGGGGCGGTAGAGACCTCGCGGAGGCGTGTTCTCACCGTGCCTTGGCCTGATGAAGCTTGTCGGTGAAGATGGAGGCGGCAGAGCTTTGGTCGGGGGAGAACGGCTTCGAGCTCCGAGCGGCGTCAATGGCACCGGCGATGGAGCTCCTCGGGTTCTGACGTCGGTGAGGCTCGGGAGGTGGTGCTAGCGCGAGCACCGGGGGTCCGAGGTGGCGGCGAGGTGGTGTGCGCAAGGGATTGGACAAAGGCGAGCGGGGGTGGTCGGAACGGCGGTGCGAGCTTTCGGTGCCGAACGGCGGCGGGAGTGCTCGGCGCGTTCGCGAGAGAGGAGAGGGAGAGAGTAGGCGCAAGTGTGTGCGAATGAGTGAGCGAGTGAGGGAGCGAAGGGAGGCGCTCGGGTTTTGCTTGCGGGTTTGGCCGGCCGGCGGTCATGGCGGGGGCCACGGCGTCGCGGCGCGCGAGGCGAGTGCAGGCGGTGGCGTGGGCGCGGCGAGCGGGGAGTGGCCGCGTGCGATTGTGGCGTGATCGGGTGGAGAAGAATCAAGCGAGGAGTGGGCGAGGGGGATTTGGTGCAGAGAAGGGCGGCCACGCGGCGGCTTGGCCGGCGTACGGCGCGGCCGTGGTCAGGGCGACCGGCGCGTCGGGCGCGGGCGGGCGCGCGCGCGTGCGTGAGCGAGGCGCGGGTGCGGCGTGATCCGACACGGTGCGGGGCTGGCCGAAAGGCCAGATGGGCCGAAATGCGGGCGCGGAAGAAAACGATTTTCCCTTTTTATTTTTCTCAAAAACTTTTCAAACTTTGACCATTTAAAACAGTTTCAAAAACTCCAAACTAGGCTTTGACCCAAAAATAAAAGTTGCTCAAAATAATTTTCTCTACAACTTTTATATATGACATTTTTGCGGAAAAGCATATTCTCAAACTCCACATAAATAAAGCCAAATCTTGAGCTATAAATTATTTTGTTTCCCTCATTTTTATTTGTCAAACCATTTTGAACTAGGTCAAGGTATCAACATAGGAAACATTAGGCTCATTATTATCCACTTTATAAAGTTATTTGCCAAGTCAGAAATCCAATTAAACCATCAAGTCCAATAGAAACCTAAGATCCAATAAACAACAAAAGGCAGAAAGCACTCTTATGCACATGAAATGATGCATTGCTTTGCTTATGCATATTAGTAGCTAAAAGCAATTCCTAATGCAGTGCTTGACACTAGGGTGTCACATCCCTTCCCCCCTTAAAGAAATCTCGTCCCGAGATTTGGGTTACGTACCAATCTTTATAAAAAGCGGGATAGTTTACGCGCAAGTACTCTTCGGTTTCCCAAGTTGCATCATTGGGTCCGTGATTGCTCCAAAGAATCTTGTAAGTCTTCACTGTTCGGTTGCGAGTCTCTCGAGTCTTGGTATCCATTATCTCCTGAGGTTGTTCATAGTATTCCAGATCTGACCTGATAACAACATCTGGGATCCGAACTTCTTCTTGTTCCGGGACCCGAAGACACTTCTTCAACTGGGATACATGAAACACGGGAAAGACTGCGCTCATCTCTGGGGGTAACTGCACTTCATAGGCTACTTCTCCCTTTTTGCCTATGATCTGATATGGTCCCACATATCGGGGTGCTAGCTTTTTCTTGATTCCAAAACGTTGGACCTTTCTCATTGGGGAAACTTTAAGGTAGACGTAATCTCCTACTTGGAATTCCAAGGGTCTCCTTCGTGTGTCAGCATAGCTTTTTTGTCATGACTGTACTGCGTTGATATGTTGCTGTACAGTTTGCACGATCTCCTCGGCATCCTTTACATAATCTGACCCATAAAATCCTCGATCTCCTGATTCAACCCAATTTACCGGGGTTCTGCATCTTCGTCCATATAAGACTTCAAATGGTGCCATTTTTATACTTTCCTGATAGCTATTGTTATATGAGAACTCGGCGCGGGGTAACCACTTTTCCCATGATTCTCCTGATGATAGAGCACAAGCTCTGAGGATATCTTCCAAAATTTGATTCACTCTTTCTGTTTGTCCTGCGGTTTGGGGGTAATAAGCGGAACTTCTTACCAACTTAGTCCCTAGTTCCTTGTGCAACTGTTCCCAAAAACGCGCTATGAACTGGGGTCCTCTATCAGAAACAATCCTTTTGGGAACTCCATGTAACCTCAAGATGTTCTGAATGTACAAATCCGCATACTGGTGTGGCCGATGGGTAGTCTTAACTGGTATGAAGTGAGCCACTTTGGATAACCAATCCACTATAACCCAGATAGAATCATGTCCTTTTTGGGTGGTTGGGAGACCTATGACGAAATCCATACTTATCTCTTCCCATTTCAATTCTGGGATTGACAGTGGTTGCAACAACCCGATAGGTCTCAAGTGTATAGCCTTTATCCGGCAGCAAGTATCACACTTTGCGACATAAGCTGCAACGTCTTTCTTCATCTTTGACCACCAATACCTGGTCCTCAGATCGTGGTACATCTTACTGCTCCCTGGATGGATAGACAACTTTGAATTATGAGTTTCATTCAGAATTCTTTCTTTCAGCTCCGTGTTCTCGGGAACAACCAACCTTTGATTATACCACAGAATTCCCTGTTCATCTGTTCTGAAGTTCATCGAACTACTGATTTCCAACCTCTTCTTGATTTGGCAGATCTCTTCATCGGTCTTTTGTCCTTCAATGATGTCACTTTCCAAGGTGCACTGAATGGTTATATTGTTCAACATAACGGGGTGCATAAGGTTGAATCCATCTTCCAAAAGTGGTTGTAGGGAGTTGCAATGAGTCTTGCGACTCAAGGCATCTGCTACAACATTCGCTTTTCCGGGGTGGTAATGCACTTCTAGGTTGTAATCCATAATCAACTCTAACCATCTCCTCTTCCTCATATTCAACTCTGGCTGGGTGAAGATATACTTCAAACTTTTGTGATCTGTGTATACATGACATAGGTTACCCATAAGATAATGCCTCCATATTTTGAGTGCATGAACTACAGCTGCCAATTCCAAATCATGAGTCGGGTAATTCTCTTCATGTGGTCGCAACTGGCATGAAGCATATGCTATAACTCTCCCATTCTGCATAAGCACACATCCGAGTCCAATCTTGGATGCGTCACAAAACACATCAAAAGGTTTCTCCAAATCTGGCTGAGCCAAAACTGGTGCCAAAGTCAACAAGGTTCGCAGAGTGCGAAATGCTGCCTCACACTCTGGAGTCCATTCAAACTTCTTGTTTTTCTGAGTTAGGCGAGTCATCGGTTTTGCGATCCTTGAGAAATCCGGAATGAACCGACGGTAGTACCCGGCTAATCCTAGAAAGCTGCGTACCTCATGTACGTTAGTGGGTGCCTGTCAATCCATAACTTCCTGTACCTTCGTGGGATCCACAGAAATTCCTTCCTCTGAAAGGACGTGTCCAAGAAAGGGTACCTTCTTTAACCAAAATTCACACTTGCTAAACTTAGCATACAACTTGTGCTCTCGAAGTCGAGCTAAGATGACTCGTAGATGTTCAGCATGATCCTTTTCATTTTTAGAGTATACCAAAATGTCATCAATAAATACCACAACAAACTTGTCCAACTCAGGCATGAAGACGGAATTCATCAGATACATAAAATGTGTCGGCGCATTTGTCAGTCCAAAAGACATAACTAGGTACTCTAGAGTCCATATCTGGTGGAGAAAGCTGTTTTTGGTATATCCTCTCTTCTAATCTTGATTTGGTGGTAACCTGACCTCAAATCGATCTTGGAGAACACTTTTGCCTTTGATAACTGATCGAACAAGACGTCAATTCGAGGTAAGGGGTATTTGTTCTTTATAGTTACTGCATTAAGCGGTCGGTAGTCCACACACATCTTTAACGTTTTATCCTTCTTTTTTACGAAGATGGCGGGACATCCCCAAGGTGACGAACTAGGATGTATCAAGCCTTTATCCAAAAGTTCTTGCAACTGAGCCTTGAGCTCTGCTAGCTCGTTAGCTGGCATCCTATACGGCCTCCGTGAAATTGGTGCCATTCCAAGGATTAACTCTATAGCAAACTCTACATCCCTATCTGGCGGTAGTCCTGGCAACTCATCAGGGAAGACATCTGGAAACTCACATACTACAGGGATCTCAGCTATCTGCTTGGCTGTGATATTGAACAACACTCTGATCTCATGGGGGTTTCTGGGTAACTTAAACCGGAAAGAAGACCCACTCCGGGGACTAACCATGGAAACTACTCGCTCTGAAATGTCAAGATTGACCTTCCAGAGTTTCATCCAACCCATACCCAAGATTACATCCAAACCTAGACCAGGGATTACTATGGGATCCACTATGGCCTTTTTATCCCTAAGAGTCATTTCCACTCCCTTAGCCATTTTACGGGCGGATAGAACAGCTCTGGCAGAACTTATCTGATATCCCTGATCCAATTCTACTAACCCGAGATTACTTCTTATAGCAAAATTCTCACTTATGAAAGAATGCGATGCTCCAGAATCAAACAACACAACTGTGGGGTACTGGTTAACAAGAAACATACCAACAGTGACAGGTTCTCCTTCTGGCACTTCTTCCACGGTGGTATAATGCACATGACCTGCGCGAGGTTGAGGTTGGGTGTACTGCTTCTTTGGTCGAGGGCACTGACGTGACAGGTGTCCGGTCTGACCACAGTTGTAGCACGGTCCGATCACGTACGGGGTCTTGGCACCTCCTAAACTTCCTGCCTTTGCCTTGTTCTGCATCATGGGAGCGGTGTAGGGCTTCTGGAAACTCGAGCGGGAGCGGTTGTTAGTTATCTTCCGCTGCGGGGGTCAGAACCTTGCTCCTGCAAGTGGCAGGCGATACGGGGTACGTGCTCCGAAAGGGGCCCTCTGTTGAGACGAACCTCCTTCGTTTGCACGACGACGGTTTTCTGTCGCCAGCCTGCTGTCGTTCGCCTCTTGGTTCAGGCAGTCACTGACAAAGTCATTGAAGGTGGTGCAGTGATTGTTTCCCATCTTGGAGAGCATGGTGGCACTCATGCCACACTTGAAACTTGCGATCTTCTTGGATTCATTGTTGACGAAATCTGGAGCATAGCGAGACAGGTTGTTGAAGCTGTGTAGATACTCTGACATAAACCTGGTTCCCTGGGATAGCCTCATAAATTCTATGACCTTCATTTCCATCAAACCACTAGGGATGTAGTGGTTGCGCATAGCAGTAGAAAACTGTTCCCAAGTGACTCGTGCATTTGCAGGTAGGGATGCACGGTACTGGGCCCACCATAAACCTATGGGTCGGCATATTCCGCCTTAAGTTCTTCCATCAGACGGAGCAGGCGGAACTTCTAGGTGATGGAGTTGAGCCACTCATCTGCTTCATGTGGTTCGCTGACTTCCTTGAACATAGGGGGATGAGTGCCCAAGAAGTCACGGTAGGAGCTGTACTAGTTGGGCTCTGGGCCTTGGCGCTGCTGATGCTGCTGCGCAGTGTTGTTAGCGATGTTGCGGAGGGTGGCCTCCATGTGCCTCTGCATCTCTTCCATGTTCCTCTGACTGCCCAGAAACTGGTCGAAAAACGCTTCCGGCGTCATTGGTGCTTGAGGGGGTGGTGGCAGATTCTCCTCCTGTCCAGACCCCTGTCCACGTTGGCTGCGGGTGTGTGCCGGCATTTGCATATCCCATTAATAAGCAATCATTAGGTGATGTCACATTGATCATGAATAAATACTGCGTTGTACATAATTTGAAATTTAGCACACGACCAAGTATAATTATTTATTTCCATACAACATCACAGAATAATTGCTCGAAATTAGACATGCAAACGACGGAATTTCCATAAAAAGGTGCCAGATCGAAGTTTGGACTTTGTCCAAAAGCCATACATGTCATGATACAATGTTTAAACATAAAAACCAACACATGACTGGGGGTTACATCATTAGCGAGTGTGCTCAAGCTATACAAAAGAAAACGACTCCTAGAGAAACTAACGCTCAGGCATCTCCAGCGGCGGATGCGGCATCCTCCTCATCGGCGTCCATCATCGGCTCGTCGGCGTGGTCCTCGTCGTCTGAAGAAGGCTCTGGACCAAGAACTACTCCGTCCAGGGGCTCCTGGGCCTCATCTGCAGGGGCCTCGTCAGCTGCTAGGGCGGCGGCCTCCTGTGCGGCGTGATGTATTTGGTGAACTTCCTCATGGAGCTGATCGATGTAGGCCTGCTGGTGATGTATCTGCTGTATCAGTTGATGGGCACCTTCTCTGAGCTGATCAAGTGCTGTGCGGGCCTCGTCCCGCTGTAAGGATGCTGTTAGGTACATCTGCTCGGTGAGGGTCCTAGCGGTGGTCTCTGCACCTGCGGTGGCACGTGCATCGTCACGCTCGAGAGTGATCTGGTGAATCTTCTCCTGCAGACGGGCTACCTCGGCATCAAACTCCTCCTGTAGCCTTCTCTTGATCTGGTAGGTGGCGGTGAGAGTGAAGGACATGCTCTCAAGGCTGCGCTCCAAACTCTCACATACACCCATCAAAGCTCCGGTGGCGTTCATCGCGGACGTCTCACAGTAGAACCACCCCTCATGGCTCCCGGTCAAGACTGACTCCATAGTCTGCCCCCAGCGCAATGGAAAAAGTGATCCTCGAGGGAACACTCCTGCCATAGCGCTAGCAAGGTCGGCACGGAAGCGGGCGATGATATCCTTCAGCACTAGATATGTTTCCCTGTTAGCTCCATCCTTGGCACAACTGCCTCTGGTGATCTCTGTCCATCCTGACCAGTGAGGCTTGGCAGGCAAGGCTTTGACCTTGATATGCACCATGACCAACGAATCCTGCCCATAGATCTCCTTCTTGTGGATACATGGGTGTATGCCGGGTCTCTGAGTGATGAGTGATTGTCAACTGGGATGATGCGCATGTTCTTTGGCTTGTGTTGTGCAGGTGTCGAGCACGGATACAGTGATCGACGGCGAGGTGAAGGTCAAGTTGAGACGTGTCATGCCGATGGACCGGGTGCGGTGAAGGATGGGCGTGCCGTGCAGCGGACGTGCCATGCCGAGGTACCGAGCGGTGAAGGGCGGACGTGAGGCTTGGACTGAGGGACCAGAGGCCCGAGGATCAGCTGTGGTGGCTGGCAGCCTGTGACGACGACAAGTGAAGAAGTGCGGTCTTGTGTTGCCTGAGTCGTGGACTCAGGGACACGTGTCGGTGGACGGGGTGCACGGGAGGTGCATCCCCTCTACGACGTCGGTTTGGTGGTAAAGCCAGAGAAAAACCATCGGATGGACGGTTTCCAGGTTTGGGCCTCAAAACCTGGACGTGGACGGTTTCTGAGTTTGGCCACAAAACTCGGGCTGACGGTTTCCGAGTTTGGCCACAAAACTCGGGCTGAGGACGGTTTCCAGGTTTGGGCCTCAAAACCTGGGCGCTGAGGGTTTGCTGAGTTTGGCCTCAAAACTCAGATGCTAGTGGACTGGTTTCCCGGTTTGGGCCTTAAAACCGGGGGTTGGCTGGAAAAGGCTGGTTTCCCGGTTTGGGCCACAAAACTGGGGGTGCAGAGCGAGGGCGGCACGTGGCAGCGATCTGGAGGTTGCGTCGAGGCAACGCTTTGAATCGAGCGGGCGTGGCCGTCGGATACACCTACCACCGAGTTGGTCCAGAATAACCCTAGGGTTTAGCTGGTTCGCTCTGTAATTAGAATAGAGAGGGGTAGAGTAGGAAATAGACTTAGGCTAGTAGTAGGATAAGTAGTCGGGAGACACCCTCCTCCCATCTATCTCAGTCATTTGCTCTTTCGCACTTAGGGTTTCCTGCTCTCCCATCCCCTGCTGTAGCTTGCTGAGATCCGCAGAGAGACTCACCTCTGTGTGTTGTTGATTTTGACGAAAGGAGGCTGTAACCTTCTTGTCACAGCGTGTGTTTGCGCTTGGGCTGCAAGATCGTGGTGTCGATTCCCGTTTTGGTTGTGTTCTTCGCGAAATCCTTTTTCTCCACGATTTTCCCATCGTTTGATCTCTTTGCTCGGTTCATCTTTTGCAAATCCGTTTGAACCAAGTTGTTCTAGATCGTGAGGCACTTCTTTCCACCAAAGGAATTAACCTCTAATCTCACGGTCTAGGAGATCGATCGATTTTACGTTTCGGGTCAGGTTTTCTTCCTTCCCCCGAAATTCTTCGATTCATCAATTTGGAGATAGGTTCGAGCCATGATCTCTTAGAGATAGCTCACTATCCTCCTTGTGACTCCTCTCACCAAGTTTGATCCCTAGAGGATTTGTTTTGGGTGAGATCGAGTTGAATCGGTGGACTAACAGTGCTGTTTCGGGGTGACCGGACGCTTGGTCGAGATGACCCGACGCACGAGCAGAGAGTCCGGTCATTGAATGTTCACTGTGTTCGTCTCGTAACTTGACCGGACGCACCGTTTTGCTCTCTGACCGGACGCATAGGTCCCACTGTTCACTTGGCTTGACTTTTGTGACCGGACGCACTGTTGCTGACCGGACGCTCCTTGCTCGTGAGTCCGGTCAGGAACAGTAAGGTTCCAGAACCGTTTTCTTGTGACCGGACGCGTCCGGTGGTGAATGACCGGACGCAGTCAGAGTCCGGTCCAAGCTGTTTCGCGCAGTTTTGTTCGCCGTTCGTTCGTGCGATCTCGGATTTGGTTTCCGTCGTTTGCGTTGGCTTTCTAGAGTTGTGTAGTGTCCCGCTGTGCTTCTTGGAAGCATCCACCCTACATCTAGGGTCGTGGACATTAGCAAGCTCTAGGGTTTGTCTTTTGGGGTGATTCTCGGGACAGTGGCTACTAGTTTCCAAAAGGAAATATTGAAGCTCCCATTCACCCCCCCTCTAGTCGCTTTTTGGTTGCTTCTCTGTCCTTCAATTGGTATCGGAGCAGGTTAAGGATCTTCCACCTTAGCTGGTTCCAGATCCACGGAAGGCGACATGGATCACGGCATGGGCAAACCGCCGTTCTTTGATGGGACGAGCTATGCGTATTGGAAGATACGCATGTCGGCCTATCTCCAGAGCATGGGCTCTTCTGTTTGGGAGATTTGCAACATGGATGATTACGTTGTCTTGGCTGCTCGTGTCACTCAGCTCCAGATCGATGAGCACGAGGCCAATAGCCGGGCACGTAACACCTTGTTCTCCTGTTTGAGCATGTCCGAGTTTGATCGCGTTTCTCATCTCCCCACGGCTCGCGAGATTTGGGCGACCCTCATTCGCTTCCATGAGGGAACCACTCAGGTCAAATACCGCCTCTATGAGTCGCACAAGCGGGAGTATGAGAACTTTCGACATATGCCTGGCGAGAGCATAGAGAGTTTATTCGCTCGCTTTCAGGTTATTGTCCACAAGATGAGAGCGAACAAGGAGTTGTTGCCTTTTGACGATCATGAGAGGGCTTTGAAGCTTTTGCACACTCTTGATCGGTCAGTGTGGGACTCAAAGGGTCAGGCGATCATCGAATCGTCTAACTATGAGACCCTCACCTGCGACGAGCTCTTTAGTAAGCTCAAGTCTAGTGAGATTGACGCCATGTCGAGGGCTTCTTATGAGAATCCTTCTGGCCCGACTATGGCTTTGGTTTCTAGCTCTTCTAACCCCTCTGGAGGTTTTGCTCTTTCATCTCTCTTTTCTGTCACAGAGGACCAGCTTGAGTCATTGGGGGATGACGAGCTAGCGATGCTCGGCAACTGGTTCTCGCGGTTTCACAACAACCGCATGAACCGTCGCCGCGGAGGAGGACCCTCAGGATGCTATGAGTGCGGCGACCCCGACCACTTCATCGCCAACTGCCCCAAGAAGAACAAGCATTCGGGGAAGGGCGATCATGGGCACAAGTACGACTCCGGCAAGCGCAAGGAGAAGTACGTTCCCCTGAGGCACAAGCGGAGGGGCGGCTTCGACAAGGAGTACATCAAGAAGAAGTACTTGGAGAAGGCCCAGGCTGAGCAGCGTGCGTTCTTCGCCACGCTCAGCGACGTCGACGGCTCGGATGATGACTCCGCTTGCTCAAGCAATGACGAGTCCGAGAAGAAGAAGAGGATCGAGGACAAGCTGAACGGTCTCTGCTTCTTCGCCGCCGACGACGGTTTCTGTGCCATGGCGCTTGGTGATGAGGTTGACGGCAAGCTGGAACACACCCCTCGGAACGACGATGACGACGACACCTCCCAGGTATCCCTCAGCCACGACGAGCTTTCTGCTGAGGTTGAGAAGCTTACTGCCGCGCTCCTTAGTCAGGACAAGTTGCTTAGGCGTGCCGCTAGAGAGCGCAAGGAGTTTAGGCAGAAGTGGGAGGACACAGTGAGGGAGCTTGAGTTTGCCAAGTCCACCGTGGTCGTGTCGGAGGAGGTTGAGTGTGAGATGTGCACCACGCACATGACTGACCTTCTCACTTTGAGAGGTAAGTATGCTGCGTTGGTAGGAGAGGTGGATGAGCTGAAGGCTAGACCTTCTCTGTTGGGTGCGTGCAAGACTTGTCCTGTCTTGCAATCTGAGTTGGCAGAGAAGAATGCCAAGATTGTGTCTCTTGAGGAGGCCAACTCAGGTAGCACTAGTCTGGCTAGGTGTGCTTTGTGCGAGGGTTTGGAGATGGAGATTGCGAATGTCAAGCATGGCAAGATGGAAACCGAGGAGGAAAACACATAACTTCGGACCATCTTGTCATGGGTCTCTTGTAGTGAGCCGCAGCTCAGGATGATGATCTCCCAATTTAAGCGAGCTGCTGGAGGTTCTGGTGTAGGTCTTGCTCAGGGTGTTGATCTTTCTGCTTTTGGGAAGATTGGAGAGTCAAGTGGTCTGAATCCTAGTGAGAAGCCCAACTCCACCACTACTCCCAAACTTACCAAGCTTCCACCCAAAGAGCCACCTAAGCCTACCACCAAGGATGGGGTATTTGAGGAACCCCCGAGAGCTCCGCCCAAGAACAAGTGTGGGCACCCAAGCCAAACCACCTCAAGAACAAGCTTGACACTATGCCACCCATCCAGGAGGAGTGCTTGCCACAGAAGGGCAAAGTGAACCATACCCACAGCCCAGCGTACCAACAACCCCCTTTGCGTGCGGTGAGGTACCAGTGTGACTTCTGTGGGAGGGATGGTCACTTGAGCGAGTTCTGCTTTAGGCGCAAGAGAGAGGCGCGCCGTGCTAGGGAGATGAACAACACGGACATGTACCATCCTTTTCATGATGTACATGTGCCGAGTGTTCAGAGGAGTGCTCCGAGGAGAGCAGCTAGGCCCAGAGGTCCAGTACCTCAAGTTCCCAGGCCTAGGCAGCAAAGAGCTCCGAGGAGAGTCGCTAGACCTAGAGGTGTTGAGCCTCATGTCCCTAGGCCTAGGCCTCGTAGAGAGCGTGCCCGACGGGAGCCTGCAATTGTAGACTATGGACCCCGTGGCGGAGGCTTTGTAGTTGAGCGTTTTCCCCCACCGCGTTTTGAGTATCGCGATGGACGCTCCTCCCTTAGCGGACCACGTTTTCCTCTACGTGGTGATCGCTCCTCTCGTAGACGTGCTAGGAATGGTTTTTCTTCTAACCGTTCTTTTGAGCAGCCGGCCCAACATTGGTATTCTCCTTACTTCACTAACCCCAGTGTTGGACCGTATGCTCACCCTATGTCTTTTTATTGATGTAGGTAAAACGGTTGGAGGACATTTGGTTGGTGGATTCCAGTTGCTCGAGGCACATGACCGGAAACGCCAAGTGGTTCTCCAGCCTTAGTCCTTTTGCCGGAAAGGAGTACATAACCTTCGGCGACAATAGAAAAGGTAAGGTATTGTCTCGCGGGTCGGTGCGAGTTAATGAGCACTCTGTGTTGCGCGATGTTGCTCTTGTTTCTAACTTGCATTTTAATCTTCTTTCTGTTTCGCAACTCTTTGACGACGACTATGAGATTCATTTTAAACCGAATCTCAGTCATATTTTGGATCCTCAGGGCAATCTTGTGTGTTTGATTTCGCCCTTTGGAAAAGTCTTTCGTGCGAATTTCTCGGAGTCTTTTGGCACTTCTCGTTGTCTTGTGGCTGGACCTTCCTCCTTTGATCTTTGGAAGTGGCATAGGAGACTTGGACATTTGAGCTTCGACTTCCTTGCAAGGCTTAGTTCACTTGGCCTAATCCGAGGATTGCCCAAGTTGCATATGGAGAAGGATCTTGTTTGCCACTCTTGTAGACACGGGAAGATGGTTGCCGCTCCCCACCATCTAGTGACTCAAGTCATGACCAAGCGCCCTGGAGAGCTTTTACACATGGACCTTGTTGGTCCGGCTCGGGTGAGCTCGGTTGGGGGGAAGTGGTATGTGCTTGTTGTTGTTGATGACTTTTCGAGATATTCGTGGGTCTTCTTTTAGCTGAGAAGACCGAGACTTTCTCCTTTGCTCGCAATCTGATTTTGCGTCTTCAGAACGAGTTCCCTTTGAACTCGATGCTAGCAATTCGGAGTGATAATGGTTCCGAATTCAAGAATTCGGATTTTGAGAAGTTTTGTAACTCTTTGGGTTTAGAGCATCAGTTTTCTTCCCCCTACACACCGCCACAAAATGGTGTTGTAGAGAGGAAAAATCAGACCCTTGTTGAGATGGCCAGGACGATGCTCGATGAGCATAGGACTCCTAGGTGATATTGGGCCGAAGATATGAGCACTGCATGCTACATTTCCAATCGCATTTTTCTCCGAGCTTTCTTGAAAAAGACTTCTTATGAGTTGCGTTTTGGAAAACTACCCAAGGTGAGTTATTTTCGAGTTTTTGGTTGCCATTGTTTTATACTCAAAAAGGGCAACTTGGACAAGTTTGAGTCTCGTTCTTCTGACGGTGTGTTTTTGAGTTATGGCACTCACACTCGAGCTTATCGTGTACTTAACCTTGACACTAACCGAGTCATGGAGACATCCGCTGTCACCTTCGACGAGACCATGGTTTGTCCTTCTTCTCGCTTTGAGCGTGCAGGTGATCATGAGGTTGGCGAGCCTCTTTTTGATGATGATGAAGAAGGTGCTGAAGGGATGGATGACCCAGCACCTCCTCCACCTACAGTGCCGCAAAGAGCGGCTTCTACGATGACTCACGGCCCCGACACCTCTTCTTCCTTGGGGCCGTGGGATCCACCACCCCGAGCAGTACCATTTGTACCCGGGGAGGCACCAGCTGCTGTTGAGGGGGAGGCTACTTCAGCTCGTGAGGCGCCACGACACATCCAGCGCCAGCACCCGCCTCAGCAGATGATCGGCAGCATCGACGAACGGGTTACTCGGTCCAGGTCACAGCACATCTCTCACTTCGCTCATTCTGCTTTTGTTGCTAAATTTGAACCCCGAGATGTTGGACACGCTTTGACGGATCCGGACTGGGTCAATGCCATGCATGAGGAGCTAGAAAATTTTGAGAGAAATCGGGTTTGGGTTCTAGTTCCTCCTCCTCCTAACTGTAATCCTTTTGGGACAAAATGGGTTTTCAAAAACAAACAAGGAGAGGATGGCCACGTTGTGAGGAACAAAGCGCGTCTTGTGGCCAAGGGTTATAGTCAGAAGGAGGGGATAGACTTTGAGGAGACTTTTGCTCCTGTAGCTCGTTTGGAGGCTATTAGGATACTCTTGGCTTTTGCTGCATCCAAAGGTTTTAAACTCTTTCAAATGGATGTCAAGAGTGCCTTCTTAAACGGCTACATAGAAGAAGAAGTGTATGTTGAGCAACCCCCCGGTTTTGAAAATCCCAAGTTTCCAAACCATGTTTTTAAACTCCACAAAGCTTTATATGGTTTGAAACAAGCCCCTAGAGCCTGGTATGATAGGTTGAAAACCCTTTTGCTTGCTAAGGGTTTTAAAATGGGATGTGTAGATAAAACACTCTTTCTCCTCAAGCATGGCAAAGACACTCTCTTGGTCCAGATTTACGTGGATGATATCATTTTCGGTGGTTCTTCTCACGCTTTGGTTGCCAAGTTTGCAGATACTATGAGCAGGGAGTTTGAGATGAGCATGATGGGCGAGCTGACATTCTTTCTCGGGTTGCAAATTAAGCAATCCCGAGAGGGGACGTTTGTGCACCAGGGCAAGTACACCAAGGACTTGCTGAAGCGGTTCGATATGGGTGAGGCCAAGCCTCTTCCAACACCCATGTCGACGACGACTGCCCTGGATGCGGATGTGGATGGAGAAGCAGTGGACCAGAAGGAGTACCGCAGCATGATCGGGTCGCTCCTCTACCTGACGGCGACACGCCCGGACATCCAGTTCGCGGTGTGTCTGTGTGCGCGCTTTCAGGCGTCGCCGCGCACCTCTCACCGTCAGGCGGTGAAGCGGATTTTCAGGTACCTTCGTTTCACGCCTGAGTTCGGGATTTGGTATTCTGCTTCCTCCACCCTCTCCCTTTGCGGTTATTCAGATGCCGATTTTGCTGGTTGCCGTATTGAGCGCAAGTCCACTTCTGGGACTTGCCAATTTATTGGTTCTTCTCTTGTTTCGTGGTCTTCTCGCAAGCAGTCTAGTGTCGCTCAGTCCACTACAGAGGCTGAATATGTTGATGCGGCTAGCTGCTATTCTCAGTTGCTTTGGATGATGGCCACTTTGCGTGATTTTGGTCTGTGCTTTTCTCGCGTGCCTTTGCTTTGTGACAACACGAGTGCCATTAGCATTGCTAAGAACCCCGTGCTTCACTCGAAGACCAAACACATTGATGTGCGCTTTCATTTTCTGCGAGACCACCAGGAGAAGGGTGATATCGACCTTCGCCATGTCGATACTCATCATCAACTGGCTGATATTTTCACCAAGCCTTTAGACAAATCAACCTTTAACCGGATGAGGGGTGAGCTTGGTGTGTGTTTCCCTTTTTAGATGGGGGAAACATTTTGGATCTTGTATATTTGACTGACTCTTTTGTCCTTCTTTTCTTTTGCATTTCAGCATACGCATTTACATTCTAAGCTTCATGTTTATAATCACTAGAATGTAACTATGCTCTATGTAGTATGCTCTGATGCTTATTTTGATGCTTGTAGCTTATGCTCCTTCTGATCACTAGTACATGCTGTGAGCTGAGCTATTTTGAAATGGTGAATTTACTTAATAACTTACAATCGGAAAATGTTCACCATTGAGATATGCAACTAGCATGTGTAGGATATGTTGAGTTCACTCGTGCTATTCATATATGCTAGGTTGCTATGTCTCTAGTTATGAGTCATTCACTTGCTTGGTCTGTTCATATCATGTTTAAAATTTGAACCAAGTTTTAGTGAATTGAAAAGATCAAGATGGGATTGCTTCTCAACACATCACGGTATCGAGACTGTTTCTCATTGCACTATGAGTTAAACTTGAGCCGTGTAGTGTATGACCGAAACCGTAGCTTTAAGCTTCTGATTGCTTCGGCATAGGCTTCGCTCGGTTGAAAAGTTAGGCAATGACAAGCTTTCAACCTCTCGCAATCACATACTAATAATTGACCTTGTGTATTTTCACCGCTGCAACTCCGATATAAAAATGAAATCACAAGTATATGCTTCATTCCTATGCATGATGATTGAACCTTGCTAGGGGTAGTTCACCTTGTATACATGTTTAGCACTCGTTTGGATTCCTGTCCATACATGTGTAGTGCTATTTTGATGGTGACTATCTTTTTGGCTAAAAACTGCTCACATGCTCATATGTTCATATTTCGTATGTGTGATCAGTTTGAGCCTTCGCTATTTGAGTGCTTAGTTGAGTCATTGGAGTTATACTGTTTAGAGCATTTTTGCACTCTTTTGAATATATGCCTGAAGCTGCTAACTTGTATTTCTGACTTCATATGCATGTTGGAAGGGGGAGTTTCTTGCCTTGATGTTTTTTTCTTGATTAGTGCATTTTCAACTAAGGAGGAGAAATTGCAAATCATATGCTCCTGAGTGTCCAACTAAGGGGGAGTTTTCGTTAAGGGGGAGAATTTCAAATCTTTGTGCTCTTCTCATGTTGGACCTAAGGGGGAATTTTCCTAGTTGTCTGCATTTGTCGAGGGGGAGTTTGCTAGTTGTGTTGAGCCTTTGCCTCTGTCTTGAGGAACTAGCAAACATTTTCAGGGCATTTTGTCTTTGATTGGTTCTCTTTTAGTTTGGAGTCATTCCAATTGGTTCGGAGCGTCCTTGGCCGAAAGGCATTGGTTTCGAGCTTTCTTTGCTAGTTGTGTTGAGCCTCTGTGCCTCTATCTTGAGGGACTAGCATTTTTTCTTCGATTTTCATTCGGCTTCAATTGGTTTGAGCTCTTTTCTCTGGAGTTTCCAATTGGTATCTGCTAGTGGTGTTGAGCCTGTTCTACCTCTTCTTGAGGGCTAGCTTTGCTTTGCTTGGTTGCGTCGAGCCGTTGCCCATGTCTTTGGGGACCAAGTTCTTTCGCTCTTTCCACTTGACCTTCTTCGGCTTTGCTATGCTTTTGGGTCATTTGGTTGAGTTTTCTCTTTCTCCTTCCTCCTTCTTCCTTATTCTTCTTTTCATTATGATTTGTGTGAGTAGTTGACAATGCACTCATCAAGGGGGAGATTGCGGATACATGGGTGTATGCCGGGTCTCTGAGTGATGAGTGATTGTCAACTGGGATGATGCGCATGTTCCTTGGCTTGTGTTGTGCAGGTGTCGAGCACGGATACAGTGATCGACGGCGAGGTGAAGGTCAAGTTGAGACGTGCCGTGCCGATGGACCGGGTGCGGTGAAGGATGGGCGTGCCGTGCGGTGGACGTGCCATGCCGAGGTACCGAGCGGTGAAGGGCGGACGTGAGGCTTGGACTGAGGGACCAGAGGCCCGAGGATCAGCTGTGGTGGCTGGCAGCCTGTGACGACGACAAGTGAAGAAGTGCGGTCATGTGTTACCTGAGTCGTGGACTCAGGGACATGTGTCGGTGGACGGGGTGCACGGGAGGTGCATCCCCTCTACGACGTCGGTTTGGTGGTAAAGCCAGAGAAAAACCATCGGATGGACGGTTTCCAGGTTTGGGCCTCAAAACCTGGGCGTGGACGGTTTCCGAGTTTGGCCACAAAACTCGGGCTGACGGTTTCCGAGTTTGGCCACAAAACTCGGGCTGAGGACGGTTTCCAGGTTTGGGCCTCAAAACCTGGGCGCTGAGGGTTTGCTGAGTTTGGCCTCAAAACTCAGATGCTAGTGGACTGGTTTCCCGGTTTGGGCATCAAAACCGGGGGTTGGCTGGAAAAGGCTGGTTTCCCGGTTTGGGCCACAAAACTGGGGGTGCAGAGCGAGGGCGGCACGTGGCATCGATCTGGAGGTTGCATCGAGGCAACGCTTCGAATCGAGCTGGCGTGGCAGTCGGATACACCTACCACCGAGTTGGTCCAGAATAACCCTAGGGTTTAGCTGGTTCGCTCTCTAATTAGAATAGAGAGGGGTAGAGTAGGAAATAGACTTAGGCTAGTAGTAGGATAAGTAGTCGGGAGACACCCTCCTCCCATCTATCTCAGTCATTTGCTCTTTCGCACTTAGGGTTTCCTGCTCTCCCATCCCCTGCTGTAGCTTGCTGAGATCCGCAGAGAGACTCACCTCTGTGTGTTGTTGATTTTGAGGAAAGGAGGCCGTACCTCCTTGTCACAGCGTGTGTTTGCGCTTGGGCTGCAAGATCGTGGTGTCGATTCGCGTTTTGGTTGTGTTCTTCGCGGAATCCTTTTTCTCCATGATTTTCCCGTCGTTTGATCTCTTTGCTCGGTTCATCTTTTGCAAATCCATTTGAACCAAGTTGTTCTAGATCGTGAGGCACTTCTTTCCACCCAAGGAATTAACCTCTAACCTCACGGTCTAGGAGATCGATCGATTTTACGTTTCGGGTCAAGTTTTCTTCCTTCCCCCGAAATTCTTTCGATTCATCGATTTGGAGATAGGTTCGAGCCATGATCTCTTAGAGATAGCTCACTATCCTCCTTGTGACTCCTCTCACCAAGTTTGATCCCTTGAGGATTTGTTTTGGGTGAGATCGAGTTGAATCGGTGGACTAATAGTGCTGTTTCGGGGTGACCGGATGCTTGGTCGAGATGACCGAACGCACGGGCAGAGAGTCCGGTCGTTGAAGGTTTGAGCGTGTTCTGGTTTTTGCTCTGACCGGACGCTGGAGTTTAGTGGTGACCGGACTCGACCATAGTCCTGTTCACTACTCGAACGTGCTTGTGACCGGACGCACGGGGATCGACCGGACGCTCGCAGTCACTGCGTCCGGTCAGTTCCAGAGAGGTCCGAAACCGGTTTTTGGTTGACCGGACGCGTCCGGTCCCAGCTGACCGGACGCAGGCAGAGTCCGGTCGATCCAGTTTTGCGCCGTTTCGTTCGCAGTTCGTTC
>CM019829.1:101143537-101159508 GCA_009763385.1 Coix lacryma-jobi var. lacryma-jobi
GGGGAAACGCTCAACTACAAAGCCACCGCCACGGGGTCCATAGCCTACAACTGCAGGCTCCCGCCGGCATGTCCTCTCCGCTGCCTAGGCCTGGGAACTTGAGGTTCAGGACCTCTAGGCCTAGAAGCTCTCCTTGGAGCTCTCCTCTGAACATTCGACACATGTACATCATGGATAGGATGGTACATGTCTGGGTTGTTCATCTCCCTTGCACGGCGCGCCTCCCTCTTGCGCCGAAAGCAAAACTCACTCAAGTGTCCATCTCTCCCACAATGCTCACAATGGTACCTCACCGCTCTCATAGGGGGTTGTTGGTACTCACAGTAGTGGGTGTGGATCACTTTGCCCTTCTGTGGCATAAGCTCCTCCTGGATGAGTGGCATGGTGTCCAGCTTGTTCTTGAGGTGGTTTGGTTTGGGAGCCCAAGATTGTTTCTTTGGTGGAGCTCTCGGAGGTTCAACAAAGACCCCATCCTTGGTGTTAGGCTTGAGAGGCTCTTTGGGTGGAAGCTTGGTAAGTTTGGGAGAAGTGGTGGAGTTGGGCTTCTCACTCGGGTTCAAACCACTCGACTCTCCAATCTTCCCAAAAGCAGAAACATCAACGCCCGGAGCAAAGCCTACACCAGGACCTCCAGCAGCTCGCTTGAATTGGGAGATCATCATCCCGAGCTGTGGCTCACCACTAGACACCCATGACAAGATGGTCCGAATGTATGTGTTTTCTTCCTCGGTTTGCATCTAGTCATGCTTCATGTTTGCGATCTCCATCTCCAAACCCTCACAAAGAACACACCTAGCCACACATGTGGTACCTGAGTTGGCCTCTTCAAGAGACACAATCTTGGCATTCTTCTCTGCCAACTCAGATTGCAAGACAGGACAAGTCTTGCACGCACCCAACAGCATGGGTCTAGCCCGGAGCTCATCCACCTCTCCTACCAACGCAGAATACTTACCTCTCAAAGTGAGAAGGTCAGTCATGTGCTTGGTGCACATCTCACACTCCTCCTCCTCGGTGACAACAACGGTGGACTTGACAGATTCAAGTTCCTTCACCGTATCCTCCCACTTTTGCCTAAACTCCTTGCGCTCTCTAGCGGCACGCCTAAACAACTTATCTTGACTAAGGAGCACGGCAGTAAGATTCTTGACCTCAGCAGAAAGTTCTTCGGGGGTCAGAGATGCCTGGGAGGTGTCGTCGTCGTTCCGAGGAGTCTCCTCCAGCTCGCCATCGACCTCCTTGCCGAGGGCCATGGTGCAGAAGCCGTCGTCGTCGACGAAGAAGCAGAGACCGTTCAGCTTGTCCTCGATCTTCTTCTTCTTCTCGGACTCATCGTCGCTTGAGGAGGCGGAGTCGTCGTCCGAGTCGTCGACGTCGCTGAGCGTGGTGAAGAACGCACGTTGCTCAGCCTGGGCCTTCTCCAAGTACTTGGTCTTGATGTACTCCTTGTTGAAGCCGCCCTTCTGCTTGTGCCTTGCGGGGACATACTTCTCCTTGCGCTTGCCGGAGTCATACTTGTGCCCATGATCGCCCTTCCCAGATGAGTGCTTCTTCTTGGGACAGTTGGCGATGAAGTGGTTGGGGTCGCCGCACTCGTAGCATCCCGAGCGTCCTCCTCCGCGGCGACGGTTCATGCGGTTGTTGTGGAACCGCGAGAACCGGTTGGCGAGCATAGCCAACTCGTCATCCCCCAAAGACTCTAGCTACTCCTCTGTGACAGAAAAGAGAGAAGAGAGTGCAAAACCTCTAGAGGGGTTAGCAGAAGAGCCAGAAACCAAAGCCATCGACGGGCCAGAAGGATTTTCATAAGAAGCCCTCGCCATGGCATCGATCTCACTGGACTTGAGCTTACTGAAGAGCTCGTCGCACGTGAGGGTCTCATAGTTAGGCGATTCGATGATCGCCTGAACCTTGGAATCCCACACCGATCGATCGAGAGTATGCAAAAGCTTCAAAGCTCTCTCATGATCGTCGAAAGGCAATAGCTCCTTATTAGCCCTCTTCCTGTTGACAATCACCTGAAAGCGAGCGAATAAACTTTCTATGCTCTCGCCAGGCATATGTCGAAAGTTCTCATACTCTCACTTGAACGACTCGTAGAGACGGGTTTTGACTTGAGAGGTTCCCTCATGGAAACGCATGAGGGTAGCCCAAATCTCCCGAGCCGTAGCGAGGTGAGAAACCCGATCAAACTCACTCGTGCTTAGGCTTGAGAAAAGAGCATTACGGGCTCGGCTATTGGCATCGTGCGCATCGATCTGAAGCTGAGAGACACGAGCAGCCAAGACCACATAATCGGCAGAGTTGCAAATATCCCAAATGGAAGCACCCAAACTCTGCAGATATGCCAACATGCGTATCTTCCAATACGCATAGTTCGTCCCATCGAAAAACAGCGGTTTGCCCACGCCGCGATCCATGTCGCCTTCTATGGATCTGGAACCGGCTAAGGTGGAAGATCCTTAACCTGCTCTGATACCAATTGAAGGACCGAGAAAGCACTAGCAAGGCGGCCAGAGGGGGGTGAATCGGAGCCAACAAAACTTTGGCCAAATGTCCCAAAATCAACCCCCGAAAGCTACGACTAAAACCGTGATGCCCACGACCCTTGGAAGAGGGTGGATGATCCCTAGGATCACAGCGAGGCACCACAAAGCGAGAACGAACCAACCTGCCAAAGCACCAGAGCAAGGTCGACCCTAAAAAACCAAGTCCCGAACGTAGATAGACGGCTACGTCGAGATGTCCCCAAATACCTATGCTAACAAGTAGCAAAGATACCTAAAGAGGTTCCTTTGTCAATTCTAGGATCAAACGAGAAGTCCGGAAACCAAGCGAACAAGCCGGGAGAGCAAACGCACTAAACCAGAGCCTTCAGCCAAGTCCCGGACTGTCCGGCAGTATGGTCGCGGACTGTCTGCCCAGTGGCGGACTGTCCGGGCTCAGGTCGCGGACTATCCGCCGGCCAAACGAGCAAAACCGTAGTGCTGCTGAAGTTCCCTGGACAGTTCCCGGACTGTCCGCGAAAACCAACGGCGGACTGTCCGCCGGTCAAATACCAAAACAGCGAAGCTGCTGAATAGTCCCTGGGCGACTCCCGGACTGTCCGCGAGTTCCTTCGGCGGACTGTCCGCCAGTCAAGGAACAGCAACGCGACCGAGACCCGCGGCCACTGATCTGGTTCGATCCTGACGCGCGGACTGTTCACAGCTGGGATGGCGGACTGTCCGCCAACTCCCAGTGAGGGCGATTTTGGTCGCCCTTCAACCAAATCTTCTCCAAATCTATTCAAACCAAAATCCCATGCTCCCAAACTTAGAGAGGATGATCACGGAGTAGTTAGGAGACTATCCCCAAGAAATCATCCGCTCAAATCAACTCAAACACCGAGAAATCGAAAGGGGAGGAGTATGAACCGAAAAAGCGCCACGAAAACAAAATCGACCCGATCTACTTGTTCGTGAGGAGTTAGATGAATTCCTTTGGTCAAAATGACCTCCTCACTACAAAGAACAAGATGATTCCAGTGGATTTCTAAAAGACGCAGTAAGGAGAGAGATCGAGTGACGGGAAAATCGTGGAGAAACGAAGAACACGAATCAAAACATCGATCTGCAACCGTGTGGCTACCACACGCTACAACAGTGAGGTTACGGCCTCACTTCCTCAAAATCTCCAGTACACAGAGGTATGGTTCTCTGCGGATCTCAGCTAGCTACAGCAGGGGATTGGGAGAGCAGGAAACCCTAGAAGCAAATAGCAAATGACTGAGATAGATGGGGAGGTGGGTGTCTCCCCCTACTTATCCTAATTCTAACTATTCCTAATTCCCACTCTACCCCTAACTACTTACAGAGCGAACCAGCTATACCCTAAGGTTATTCTGGACCAACTCGTGGTATGTGGTGATCCGACGGCCACGCCCGCACAACTGGTAGCGTTGCCTCGACGCAACCTCACCGATTGCCGCCACGTGCCGCCACCGCTCTGCGTCCTCTTTACGGACGCGCCCTCGGTTTTGTCGCCGAAACCGGTAAACCAGGCCTTTACGTCCGCCCCCGGTTTTGAGGCCCAAACCGGGAAACCAGCCTTCCATCGCCTGAGTTTTGTGGCCCAAACTCAGAAACCCGCAGCGCCCAGGTTTTGAGGCCCAAACCTGGAAACCGTCCTCAGCCCGAGTTTTGTGGCCAAACTCGGAAACCATCAGCGCCCAGGTTTTGAGGCCCAAACTTGGAAACCGTCCACCCGATTGTTTTTCTTTGGCTCTACCACCAAACCGAAGCTGTAGAGGGGATGCACCGCCCGTGCACCCCGTCCACCAACACGTGTCCCCAGGTCCTCGACCCGAGCAACACCATGTCCCTCAAGTCTTCGCTCGTCGCCGTCCCAGGCTGCCAGCCACCACAGCTGATCCTCAGGCCACCGGTCCCTCAGTCCAAGCCTCACGTCCGCCCTTCACCGCTCCCGGTCCGTCAGCACGACACGTCTCTACTTGACCTTCACCTTGCCCTCGTTCACTGTCTCTGTGCTCGACACCTGCACAACACAAGCCAAAGAACATGCGCATTACCACAGTTGACAATCACTCATCACTCAGAGACTCGGCATACACCCATGTATCCGCACTTCGCTCGTCGCTGTCCCAGGCTATCAGCCACCGCAGCTGATCCTCGGGCCACCGGTCCCTCAGTCCAAGCCTCACGTCCGCCCTTTGCCACTCTCGGTCCATCGACACGACACGTCTCTACTTGACCTTCACCTTGCCTTTGATCACTGTATCTGTGCTCGACACCTACACAACACAACCCAAAGAACATGCGCATTATCCCAGTTGACAATCACTCATCACTCAGAGACTTGGCATACACCCATATATCCGCACATAACACGTCTTAGAGCGAACCACCCGAGTAATAATAGCCAGCTTTAGGTGGGTAACATTTTCAACAAACATCCCTTATCACCCCCACTAAGAATTATTACCATGTAGGTCATCAATAATTGGTGAGTATCTGGGACATGCATCCTCTTTAATAACTTCTTATCGTGTAGTGTATCTGTTGCTGTGTTTGTCTGCTCCGCATTGAAATCCATGCTGACACAGATAAGACTATTACTCCTAGAGTCACATGCGCAAGAGTCCATTCGTGGTTGTACTGAAAGATTCTGCAATTGTGCTTGTAGATTTCATCTATAGACCAGAGGACGACACCTATAAATACCCTGCCCGGGAAGTAGGAACTCCACACTTGAATCTAGTACGTGCATAATCTTCTTTGCATCCAAGGTCCTCATAATGTTAATAGTTCAAATGTCTGAGCCCCCGGGTCTTGTAGCCGTCCTTATGTAAGAAGGTTGTAGTGCCTAGAAGAATTCTTGTGAAGGGGTTGTTGACATTAATTAAGTCTTATTATTAAAGGTCAATTAAACATGAAAATGGATAAAAACATAAATTCCACCTTAGTATATGGTTTAAAATTAATTAATTCCACGAGTTTTGGTGAACTGTGAACCTGCAAGGGATTAAACAGGAAAACGACCCTCAATTGCTTCCCCTAGAAGGAAACCAACAGGAGATAACGCAACCGCCGAGTCAGGAATACTCCAGAAGACTCTAGAGAACACCTGAAGACTCCACGAGGCGGGGCACCCCGAGCCACCTCTAGGTGGGACCGACCGGTTTGGTGGGCCCACTGATCGGTCGGCCCAGGGCACCGTGGACCTCGCCCTTCTGGAACCTTCCTCCACCGCCTTTAAGGATCAATCTCAGCCCTACGTGAAGTCGGTTTGATCTAACGGCCGCGGTTGATCCCTCAAGGCTATATAAACAGGCCCCCAGGCCCCAGGGTAGAACAAGTCTCTCTTCAGAAAAGTCTACGCCTCATTCAGAAACCCTAGAAGAAAACTTCAAGAGCCAGCTTTCAAGTAGAAGACTAGATACCCCTCTAGTTTAGGTTTAGAACCTAATACTAGAACTAGAAGAGAGAGAGAGAGAGAGAGAGAGAGAGAGAGAGAGAGAGAGAGAGAGAGAGGAAGAGATCAAGAAGGAGATCCGGCCTGTCGGATCAACTTCTTCATCTTGTACCTACGGATTCAAGTTCATCTTCAACTTGCTTCAACGATTGTTTCGGTAATCAACACCTATATTTAAGTTTGAGCCATTGTTCTTATTATTCTCAAGGTTTATGACTCTCTTTTGAGTACTTTAATTCTAGATGTGCTAGAGTTAGAGTAGTTGGATAGTGTAGGCGTGGTGCTTAGACTTGATAGCTCATAAATGCCTCCTATAATGCCGGTAGTAGTGGTTGTTCGCCAGGGTGACCCTTATAGCCTTGTTGATTCTTCTATAGTCCACTTACCCGTGTGTAGGCTCGGTAGGATTATACATTTGCATAAAAGATTCATACTCTGTTTGTGACCTTTTATGGCAACTTCCCCACTAAGAATAATATAAACATATCACTCTTAAATTGGAATTAGACAGCCTTAATGATCCCCTCTATACTTCTAGATTCTTCGTCCTTGTTAGATACTCAAGGGATAGACTTTAAGACTTAACATTATCCATTCCTTTGGGTTCGATATTAAAACTGGGTTGCTCCGGTGAAGTGCTACATCGGTAGATTTTATCTGTGCGCTTGCGAATAAAGTAGAGTGTGCGTTAGTTTATACCAACAAGCATTTCTGGCGCCGTTGCCGGGGAATGGTAGATCATCTTAAGTCTTAGTTTAACCTTTTAATTATACTTTTATCTTTTTATTTTTTGTCCAAGTCTTTTCATTACTTTTGTGTTCATTCTTATGAATGTTGTTTTTGAATTCCACTCTTATCTATCAGTACCCCATGAGCGCAAGCTATAACCTGTAGAATCCTTACCCCCTATCATAACATCTGGTTATTAGCTACGCCTACCTTTCCGCTACACTTCCTTCTGTAATGAGCATAGAAATATAATTATAAAATTATTCCTTCAGGTATTCTTGTCACTAACCTTTCTAGGTCTGGAGAAGAAAAGAACGAAGGAACAACAAACACAAGGTATGCCCAACCAATCACCATGTAACATTGAATTACATTGATTCAATCTTGATTTGGAAAATCCTAGCTTGGGGAATGGACTTTCTAAGAGCATCTCTTGCCGTGTTGCTATGTTGGTTATCCCTACCTTTAAGATATGCTCATATACTAATCATGCTCTTTCATCACCATCTGAATAAATCTCTATAATACTTTCATGCTACCCTCATTCGCTATATTATATGTTTAGGTTTGGAGTACTTTCATACATCTCTTAAATTAAGAATGGTGCCTAGTTTAGGAGTGGTGATCTTGCTTTCAAAGGCTTTTAATTTAAGCAATTAAGTTAAAATGTCTTGCTAGATCAAATTAGACATGGTGTCTAGGTTGATTTTGGAGCCGATAGTATGCTATATATAGTGGATGTTGGATATTTTGTTGGACTAACCCCTATAGGGAAACTTTAAATATCAATTTGGGAAAGTCTGGAGATGAACTCACACTGGAGATGCATCAAGGCATACAATGAACTTCAACAACTCTTGCACAATGAAGACTCAGGTCATTCATCATGGATGAAAGAACTGTGAGTATCAAAGTTTATTTATTTTGTCTTCTACTGCAAGTTATCTTTTTACTTGAATCATGTTAAAGTGTAGCCAACACATAAAATACTAGTCTATGCTAAAATAATCCTAAAAACATCTTTTTATTAGCATAGATGCAAAATACATAAGTTATGGACAACAACCCATGCTTCAAATTCTTGCAATCCTTCGGTATCCACTAACGTTACGCATGAGAGAGATTTTGTCCATCCTTGGTTTGGTCTGAACATTGAAAATCCAAAACCCAAACCATAGACACACAAACCTACTCTCAGATCACAAATGGTGCTAGCCTAGCTTTGAGTCTTGCTTGGGCGCTGATGACAAACAGGATGCAACTTACATCACATGAGATAACCTATGCATGCAATCATCATAGTCCAAGACATCAAGACAAGAAGTGGGAAGTTATCCTATTTTCAAATCAAGAGCTAGCTTGGGAGACAAGATGGTACCACTACAACAATAGCAAGATCTACAAGTCAAACACATGAACATGTTGTTTGGGAATCCATCTGCATCACAAGCCAGCCTGGGAGAGAATTCCGTTGTCTAGATGTGTTTCACAATCAAAGGGAGGAAGGAGAAACTTAGCCTCAAGACATATTGATCTCTAACTCACCACTTTGATCAGTACAAACCTCTAGATGCTGCCCCAGTCAAGAAGAGGAGTATGATCGACCACTCATTCTTGGAAGATCGTTCTTCAACACCATCAATGTTATCATCTTTGCCGGACCTAGAGAAGTCAACTTTTGGATCTTTCGCTGCATCTTCAACATCCACATCACTTATGAGCAGCCAAAGAGAACCAAGAGAAGACGTCGAAGGGA
The DNA here is from genome assembly GCA_009763385.1 of Coix lacryma-jobi var. lacryma-jobi. NCBI lineage: Eukaryota > Viridiplantae > Streptophyta > Magnoliopsida > Poales > Poaceae > Coix > Coix lacryma-jobi. Next base: position 101,151,996 of record CM019829.1, read on the forward strand.
GAACCAACTGCCAAGAATTGAAGAGGGCATCATGAAGGATGAAGCCACTGCACCACAAGAGTTAGAAGATGGAGAGATAGTACCTGAGCCAGCAAATCAAGAAGAACAGTCGATAAGATCTCCATCATCTAGATACTATTGAGAGAACAAGTCTCAGTCATGACATTACAAGACAAAAGACTCTCATGGAGGCACTCAAATAGCAGCTCTAAATTCAAGTCTCTTGCCAACCCAATGATTAAAGAAAAACAAGAAAGGTTGACAAGAGAAGAATGCGGAGCTGTCCCTACATCCTCATAGTACAGAATTGATACAAGAAAGAGAGAGGATCCTAGACAGCATACTCGAGGAACAATGTTCCTTCACTGATAAGTCGACACATAGAGAAGGAAGGTCGATACCTATAGAGATGATTCCACCGTGATCTTCTTCCTCTTAAGTACACTGTGAGACGAGCAAGAGAAGACAAGCTAGCTAGACAAGAGAAGCTTTTACAAGGTGGTTCGAAACATCACTCTTCAATCACAAAGTAACATTTCAAGGTAAGTAACCATCACTTTAAAAGCTTCTTCTTGATTCTAGTATAAACATAAATAAAGAACAAAACATGTTTAAGTTGCACCTCACTTGATCCAACCTAATAAACTCAACATGTTTAGTCCTTTAATCTTTGTTCCTAGCTTTACTCTCTTGAATCCCACTGTCTTAACTACATGAGCTAAAATGTTGTGCATCTAACCTTTGGAAGATGATATATCTCAATTATGAAAAGATCAACACTTTATGCATAAGTTATCCTTCCTTGGGTTAAGTAATTTGATCTGTTAAATATTTTAAGATGCTACTTTCATGCTCATCCTCTGATCCTATCACTCATGTTAAGATTGAATAGATTACATAAACAACAAGTTTGTCTTGTGCAATGTGCCTAAGGATAGAGGAGAATAAACAAAACTTTTGGTTCTGTTGGTGTTTTTCCACCAACAGAGCCCATGCACTTGATCTCTACCTAGTCTTTATGAGCACGACACACTCTTGAGCAAAACATGGAGAAGTCACTCCCAAATTCTACAGAGTGAAGGTCCTAGATCTACAAGTGAAGGACCAAGAACTCTACCAGAAAGCGACTAGAGGGGGGTGAATGGGAGCCTAAAAATTTCTCTCAGAACTTTGGCCTCTGTCCCGAAAATCAACCCCCAAAAGCTTCGATCGAAACGTGATGCCCACGACCCTTGGAAGAGGGTGGATGATCCCTAGAATCACAGCAAGGCACCACCAAATTAGACCGAGTCAAAACCCAAAAACTTCGGCTCGAGTTCAACCCCAAAAACCGACTCCCGAACGTAGATGGATGGCTACGTCAGGAAATCTCCAAATACCGATGCTAACAAGTAGCAAAGATACCTAGAGAGGTTCCTTGGTGAACTCTAGGGCCAAATGAGAAGTCCGAAAACCAAGTGGAAAAGCCGGGAGAGAAAACGCACTAAAACGCAAGCTTCAGCCAAATCCCGGACTGTCCGGACTCCCAGTCTCAGACTGTCGGCGTCAGGGGCGGACTATCGGCGGTCCCCTGGCGGACTGTCCACCAGCAAAAATCAAGAAACATCACAGCTGCTGAAAGTCCCCTGGACGTTCCCGGACTGTCCGTGAATCCCAACGGCGGACAATCCGTCGGTCAAAACTGAGCACTGTGCACCGCGACGAACAACCACTGGTCGGCTGAGTCCCGATGCCCGGACTGTCCGCGCCCCAAATGACGGACTGTCCGCGGCGAGAGGGCGATTTCGGTCGCCCTTCTCCCAAATCTCCTCAAATCTGAATCAAAACAAAATCCCTTGATCCCAAACTTCAAGCAAATGATCACAAGATAGTTAGGAGACTATCCCCAAGAAATCATCCGCTCAAATCGACTCAATCAACGGGGAATCGAAAGGGAAGGTGTAGGAACGAAAAAGTTGCCACGAAACTTGAATCGACTCGATCTACTTGTTCATGAGGGTAGAGATGAATTCTTCGGTGGAATGTTCTCCTCACATCAAAGAACAAGTTGATTCAAGTGGATCCAAAAAAGACACAGCGAGGAGGGAGATCAAGTGACGGGAAAATCATGGAGAAATGAAGAACGTGAACAAGAAGTTCAAAACACGAATCAAGACCACGAATTGCCAGCCGAAATTCGTCCCCACGACGAGACAACAGGAATCTGGTCCCGTTTCCGCAAAATCTAAATACACAATGTATTATTTACCGTCTTTGCGGATCTCAGTAGCTACAGCAGGGATTGGGAGAGAGGAAACCCTAGAATGAAAATAGCAATGGCTGAGATAGATTGGAGGGAGGGGTGGCCTCTCCTTATATAGCTGAATACAATTATTCCCTTCTACCCTTACAGCTAATGAAAGAGCAGGCTAACTGTAACACCTCTAGTGTTTAACTGTAATTAACCTGACATGTCATCATCATTAGTCATTAATCATTCTTGCCTTGCATTTATGTTTGCTTAGTACTTGTGTAGCAATCTCTTTTCAAAAACCCTAAAAGCCCAAATCTTCCTATAAGGGCAAAAATGGTAATTTCACCTCTGTGCCTAGCTTTGTGTAATTCTTGTTCAGTTGGATGTCTTGAAGTTTTGTTGTGTTGGCCAAAGTTCAAAAATCAAAATCAGATTTCAAATCCCTTTGCAAAACCCTGATTTCCAAACCCTAGATTTTATCCCTCTTTTTGTAATTCAAAAATTATTCAAAATTTGAGGTTGGTCCAAAAAGCAAAGTTGTAGATCTGGCCAAGAGAAACAACTTTGGTATTTACAAATTTTCAAGTTTCTGTACAAAGTTTGAAGTAAATCCAAATTCATTCAAATTCCAGTTTTTGTCCCCTTTTCAGTTTTAAAAAATTTATTTAAAAACTATTGAGTTTCAGAAAAAGAGTATATTAGCAAAGTTGTAGGTTTTGATAAAAGGAACAACTTTCATATTTGCAGATTTCCAACTTTCAATGTAAAATCAAAAGTAATTTTGAAATTATTCAAATCCTAAAAGTGTCCCCTTTTCTGATTTCGTATTTAATTCAAAAACTGTTTGGAATTTGAAAATTTTCTTTTTGACAAAGTTGTAGATCTCTTTTTTCTGAACAACTTTAGTGTTTTGAGTTTTTGCTGCTCAGTTCAAGTTTTGGAAGTAATTTGCGAAATACAGAAAGTCAAACCCTAGACCTAGCCCTGTTCATCCCCTACCTCTAGCCGGCACAGAGCAGGAGGGGGCCCCGGCCATGGCCGCGCGCCAGCGCCGCTTGCGCCACGCGCGCCTGGCAGCCGCACGCCCGCCCCCAACTTGTCGCCTGCGCCCGCGCCATCATACCGCACCCGCACGCGCGAACGCTGACCTCCGCCCCCGTCCCCTACAGTGCCCAGGGCGTCGCCGCCGCGTGGCCGTCACCGGCGAGCCTTCGCCCAGGCCCTGGGTGCACGCCCGTCCTCCCGCCGGCTTGCAATCGAGTGCGCACGCTTCGCCCCAGCTCATCCACACCATCCCGTGCTCTCTACCGTCCCCGACCGTGCCTATAAAAGGGACCGCCGGCCGGCAGACCTCCTCATCCCCTCCGCCACCGTGGCCAGGCCAGTCCAGAGCTTCCGTCGCTCAACCACCTAGCCCAGCAGCTTCGCCTCGACGTCGCGCAACTCCCCAACCCCTCAATTCCACCGCTACCGGCTCCCACCGCCGAGTGCAAGTCCTTCTTCCTCAGCGCCGGTGAGAAGCCGTCTAACTCGGGTCGACGGAATTCGCCGCCGTCGCTCCACCTCTCCTCCCTCTGGCCTCTGACCTTCATTCGTTGCCTTCTTGCGTTCTTACCCAGCTACTGGTGGCCGTGCCTGGTGTACAGGGTCGCCGAATCGCCGGAGTGCCACCGCGGCCGTCTCCTCACTCGAGCCGCATCTCTCAAACGTGTCGAGCCTCACCCTCGAGAACTTGTCGAGCCTCACCGTCGAGCCACACCCACGAGCACGCCTACGAACCGCGCTCCCTCGAAGCAGCCGAAGCCTGCCTCCGACCCGTGGTAAGCACTCGAAGCCCCCCGGTCTCTGCTTCCACTCCGCTTCGCCCGAGCGTAGCCTCGAGCAGACACGTACCCTCACCGTCTTCGCCGAGCCTAGCCTCGAGCGGACACACAGACCCTCACCACTTCGCTCGAGCCAGGCCTCGAGAGGACTCACGCACCCTCAGCTTCGCTCGAGCCAGGCCTCAGCGAACACATGCTCTCCGCTTCGCCCGAGCCAGGCCTCGGCGAACACATGCTTTCCGTCTCGCCCGAGCCTCCCGGCCAGGTCTCGGACGAAACGCTTGTTTCCGTCTCGCCCGAGCCTACCAGCCAGGTCTCGGACGGCTGAGTGTTTCCGCCTCGACCGAGCCCTGCCGTCCGCCTCGCCGCGATTCGCCCGAGCCCCTGCGAGGAAGGAGCACAGCGCTCTTTTCTTTTTTCCTTTTTGAAAGAGTGTGAATAGTGTTCTGTTTTCTCCTTTTTGTGTGATTTAATCTATTGTTCCTTAAATCTTGAGAAAAATATGGTATGCTCCTTGCTCTGTGTAGAATTTTATAAAAATATGAAACTTGACTTTTCTGCAAGAATTTGAAAATGTAAAATCCCTCTTTTAATTAATAAATGGATGGTTTTGGATTTTTAGAAAATTATTTATAACTCCAAAAATCATGAGATAAATTTTTGTGAGCTTCCTATGCCATGTTTCGTCTCTGGTGAAATTTTGAAGTCTTTTGGAGCAAGTTGATTTTTGAGCATTTATCTTTAATTGTTAATAGTGCCTTCTGTTAATTAATGTCTGATTTTATTTGAGCACCTTAATGACCTCCAAAAATTATGAAATTTGTTTTGCCATCTATATACACCATAATGAACTTATGTGATTAATTTGGTAATTTTGGGAGCAACTTCATAAAATGACCTTTTTAGATAATTAAGAAAAAATAGAAAAAGGGATTAGGGTTCATGTTGTATGCCCTGTTTTTGCATTGTTCATGCTAGCATACTCATGTGCATGCATCATTGCATTCGTATAGTCACCGAAGAAGGAGTCAAGATCGAGGCAGCCGCCGACGAACCTGTCCCTGAGGCTACCCCGAGCTCCGACAACTGCCCTGCCGCCCTCGAGCCTGCCCTCTTTGCTCTTCAAGGCAAGCCCCGGTGCATTTAACCCTTCCTTGGTTTTATAAAATGTTTTCCTTAAATGCTTTTGAGTTAAACTACTGCATTAGGTTTATAGGAGTTGTGTGCTATCCTAATTGATGCACTATCCACCTTGACCACTGATACACCCGATACCTGCTTTTCAAAAGTATTTGAAAAATGCTTAGCAATGCTTATTGAATTAGACTTTGCAATAAAATGTCATTTTCAAAAGTGTGATCACTGAAAGAATCTTTATGGGAATTTGGCTTTACTTCCCGTTCGATGACTGCTTGCCTAGCTAGCATGTGGTCATTGTCGAGAAGAGGTTGTCCGCGCGTACGGTGCCGTCATGTTATAGTCCGGGACTCAACAGTTGACACCGACCGGGACAGGGTTGAAAAACTGACAGGACTATTACGCTTGGGTGAGATATAACCAAGGTATAGTTCTGGCTGGAAAATTAGGGACCATCCGTATGGGGCCTGCTGGTCAAGACTTGTAACTATTCACATACTTCGGAAAGCTCTGGCTCCGAGGAATCCTTTATTGGACCGACAACCGCGCACTGGGAGTGGAGAGATGGCGGAAGTAGCATGTACCCACGTGGTCGTCGTACCTGGATAGGAGTGGTGTACTGTACTTCCGGGTGGCGTAGGACCGGTCCAATCTTGGAGGAATCGTGGTAGACGAGTTGGCATATGCAAGCTTGGGTGCTACATATGCAGTGTGGATAGGGATGCTCAGCTGAGTATTATTTATCCGGATTAACGTTGCTCCTCGGTTATGGAGACTTGGTCACTGACTGTCAACGGAGAGTGGTTCTCGACTAGGAATGTTTTGAAATGTAAAATGAATCAGGAATGATGAAGAATTGAGGAATACTGAATCTTTCAAAATAAAATAAGGTTTACAAAAATGCTTTTCTGCAAAATACTTGATCTTGCTTAAGCCTTACCTTGACTACCCTAAGCGTCTCATTCCTGAGTCTTCTCCCTTTTTCTTTAGTCGGGTAAGTCTTGTTGAGTACCCCAGTACTCAGGGTTTGATACCCATGCTGCAGGTATGACAGAGTCCCCGATGTGTCTTGCACCCTGCTGCGTGACCATCGTCCAGGAAGAGGCCTGATGAGGCCGAAGAATAGTTGTACACCCGCGGGCTGGGTGATTATAAGTATCTTTGCTGTTCTCCACTACTGTTGCCTATGTCTATTTCTATTATCAGAACTTGGTTTGTAATAACTGCACCTTAATTTCTATTTGGAACCCTGCTTTGTAAAAACTAATGTTATTTAAGTCTTCCGCTCATTATTCCGATGTTATTTGTAAAAGTATGCAATGCTGTAACCGAATTGTGAGATGATCCTGCGGACATTGGGCACTGAATGTCGCCCGGTGGCGAACTAGGTCTTAATCACATGGAACATGGGTTCGGCTGTCAGAGGTTGACAGGGACACGTGGGCCATGGGATTAGGGTCGTTCCGTCATAGAGTGGTATCGGAGCATCTCACTTTAACGTTGCAGTGTTTCGTTTTTGCGAAAACTTCAAAAGACCTTTTGAGTCCAAACAAACTAAACCTTGACTATTTTGAGTCCAAATTGCTTCTCTCATCTTGTCTCTCATATGGCAACACTAGCTAGTGGAACAACATGTTTTAAGCCCTATGTACCTTATTTATTATGCATTGCTTTGTTCCGTAGGAACGATTCATGCATCATGTCATAATCACTTAAGTTAACTTCCTCTCTAAGTTCGTTGGGGTAGTATGCCTTTACCTGTTCTTGCTAGCCTTTCTCATCCATCTTCTCTTATCCAGACATGACTCGTATCAAGCTGACTGCCCGCAAGTCGACTGGACCGCATGGTGTGCCACGCCACCAGCTGGCACCACGCGCTGGGGAGGAGACTGGAGAATCTTCCAACGGTCGTCGCTTTCCCCGCCGCACCCGTAAGAACCTGAAGAGGAGAATCAAGGAATCTGAAGGCTGAGATGAAGAACATGGAGCATGACTTCTACCACTTCACGACTGGAGTTTTATGATGCACGAGCTTCCCTGGAGCAGGCCTAATCGGAACTACGGTTCGCGCTATCGAGCAGCACAATGATGCTTGGACCCGCGAGGACGTCACCAGAGCCCAGCTCCACGGACTGCAGCAGTACACAGCTCAGATTGAACAGTTCAATCATATGCTTCATGAGGAAGTGCATCAGCTGTATGATCAACTCCACCCCTTGGTACCCCCGGTTATGGAAGACCCTGAGGACGGAGTAGTGGAAGAACCCGATGTGGAACAAGAGCCAGACGTGGACGAAGAAATTGAACCTACTGAGGACGT
>CM019829.1:101160008-101232676 GCA_009763385.1 Coix lacryma-jobi var. lacryma-jobi
GATTACGTTGTCTTGGCTGCTCGTGTTACTTAGCTTCAGATGGATGAGCACGATGCCAATAGCCGAGCGCGTAACGCTCTCTTCTCCTATTTGAGCATGTTTGAGTTTGATCACGTTTCTCACCTCCCCACGGCTCGTGAGATTTGGGCGACCCTCATGCATTTCCATGAGGGAACCTCTCAAGTCAAATCTCGTCTCTACGAGTCGCACAAGCAGGAGTACAAGAACTTTCGACACATGCCTGGCGAGAGCATAGAGAGTTTATTCGCTCGCTTTCAGGTCATTGTCAACAAGATGAGAGCGAACATGGAGCTGTTGCCTTTTGACGATCATGAGAGGGCTTTGAAGCTTTTGCACACTCTTGATCGGTCGGTGTTGGACTCAAAGGTCCAGGCGATCATCGAATCGTCTAACTATGGGACCCTCACTTGCGATGAGCTCTTTAGTAAGCTCAAGTCTAGTGAGATTGACGCCATGTCAAGGGCTTCTTATGAGAATCCTTCTGGCCCGACTATGGCTTTGGTTTCTGGCACTTCTGCGAACCCCTCTGGAGGATTTGCACTTTCTTCACTCTTTCTGTCACAAAGGACCAGCTGGAGTCTTGGGGGATGACGAGCTGGCGATGCTCGCCAACCGGTCTCGCGGTTCCACATCAACCGCATGAACCGTCGCCGCGGGGGAGGACGCTCAGGATGCTATGAGTGCGGCGACCCCGACCACTTCATCGCCAACTGTCCCAAGAAGAAGCACTCATCTGGGAAGGGCGATCATGAGCACAAGTATGACTCCGGCAAGTGCAAGGAGAAGTACGTCCCCGCGAGGCATAAGCGGAGGGGTGGCTTCGACAAGGAGTACATCAAGAAGAAGTACTTGGAGAAGGCCCAGGCTGAGCAGCGTGCGTTCTTCGCCACGCTCAGCGACGTCGACGGCTCGGATGACGACTCCGCTTGCTCAAGCGACGATGAGTTCGAGTAGAAGAAGAGGATCAAGGACAAGCTGAACGGTCTCTGCTTCTTCGCCGACGACGACGGCCTCTGCACCATGGCCCTCGGCAAGGAGGTCGACGGCGAGCTGGTGAACTCCCCTCGGAACGACGACGATGACGACACCTCCCAGGTGTCTCTGACCCACGATGAGCTTTCCGCTGAGGTCGAGAAACTTACTGCCGCGCGCTCCTTAGTCAAGATAAAGTTTGCTTAGGCGAGCCGCTAGCGACGCAAGGAGTTTAGGGAGAAGTGGGAGGACACGGTGAAGGAGCTTGAGTTTGCAAAATCCACCGTGGTCGTTTCTGAGGAGGTGGAGTGTGAGATGTGCACCATGCACATGACTGACCTTCTCACTTTGAGAGGTAAGTATGCTGCTTTGGTAGGAGAGGTGGATGAAGCTGAAGGCTAGACCCTCGCTGTTAGGTGCGTGCAAGACTTGTCCTGTCTTGCAATCTGAGTTGGCCGAGAAGAATGCCAAGATTGTGTCTCTTGAAGAAGCCAACTCAGGTAGCACACGTATGGCTAGGTGTGTTCTTTGTGAGGGCCTGGAGATGGAGATAGCCAATGAAGCATGACAAGATGCAACCGAGAAGAAAAAACATACCTTCGGACCATCTTGTCATGGGTGTCTTGTGGTGAGCCACAGCTCGGATAATGATTTCCCATTCAAGCGAGCTGCTGGAGGTCCCGGTGTAGGCTTTGCTCAGGGTGTTGATCCTTCTCCTTTGGGGAAGATTGGAGAGTCGAGTGGTCTGAATCCGAGTGAGAAGCCCAACTCCACACTACTCCCAAACTTACCAAGCTTCCACCCAAAGCCTCTCAAGCCTAACACCAAGGATGGGGTCTTTGTTGAGCCTCCGAGAGCTCCACCCAAGAACCAAGTGTGGCATCCCAAACCCAACCACCTAAAAAACAAGCTGGACACAATGCCACCTGTCTAGGAGGAGTTGCCACAGAAGGGCAAGGTGATCCACACCCACAACCGTGAGTACCAACAACCCCCTTTGAGTGCGATGAGGCACCACTGTGAGCACTGTGGGAGAGATGGACACTTGAGAGAGTTCTGCTTTCGACGCAAGAGGGAGGAGCGCCGTGCAAGAGAGATGAACAACTCGGACATGTACCATCTTTTCCATGATGTACATGTGCCGAATGTTCAGAGGAGAGCTCCGAGGAGAGCTCCTAGGCCTAGAGGTGCAGCACCTCAAGGTCCTAGGCGTCAGGGAGGTCGTGCCCAGCGGGAGCCTACAGTTGTGGGCTATGGACCCCGTGGCGGTGGCTTTATAGTTGAGCGCTTTCCCCCACCGCGTTTTGAGTATCGCGGTGAGCGTTCTTTCCCCAGCAGACCACGCTTTCCTCGGCGTGGTGATCGCTCCTCTCGTTGACGCGCTAGGAATGGTTTTTCTGCTAACCGTTCTTTTGAGCAGTCGGCCCAACACTGGTTTTCCCCTTATTTCACTAACCCCAGTGTTGGACCGTATGCTCACCCTATGTCTTTTTATTGATGTAGGTAAAATGATTGGAGAACGTTTGGTTGGTGGATTCTGGTTGTTTGAGGCACATGACTGGAAACGCCAAATGGTTCTCTAGTCTTAGTCCAGTCCAGTGCCGGAAGGAGTTTATCACCTTGGCGACAATAGCAAGGTAGGTGTTGTCTCGCGGGTCGGTGCGGGTTAATGAGCACTTTGTGTTGCGCAATGTTGCTCTTGTTTCTAACCTGCATTTTAACCTTCTTTCTGTTTCGCGCAACTTTTGATGATGACTATGAGATTCGTTTTCAACCGAATCTCAGTCGCATTTTGGATCCTCAGGGCAATCTTGTTTGTTTGATTTCGCCCTTTGGAAAAGTCTTTCGTGCGAATTCCTCGGAGTCCTTTGGCATTTCTCGTTGGTCTTTTTGGCTGGACCTTCCTCCTCTGATCTTTGGAAGTGGCATAGGAGACTTGGTCACCTGAGCTTCGACTTGCTTGCAAGACTTAGTTCACTTGGCCTAATCCGAGGATTGCCCAAGTTGTCCATGGAGAAGGATCTTGTTTGCCATTCTTGTAGACATGGGAAGATGGTTGCCGCTCCCCACCATCCGGTGACTCAGGTCATGACTAAGCGCCCTGGAGAGCTTTTACATATGGACCTTGTTGGTCCGGCTCGGGTGAGCTCGGTTGGGGGAAGTGGTATGTGCTTGTTGTTGTGGATTACTTCTCGAGATATTCGTGGGTCTTCTTTTTAGCTGAGAAGACCGAGACTTTCTCCTTGCTCGCAATCTGATTTTGCGTCTTCAGAATGATTCCCTTTGAACTCTATGCGAGCAATTAGGAGTGATAATGGTTCTGATTCAAGAATTCGGATTTTGAGAAGTTTTGTAACTCTTTGGGTTTAGAGCATCAGTTTTCTTCCCCCTACACACCCCCTCAGAATGGTGTTGTAGAGAGGAAGAATCAGACCCTTGTAGAGATAGTCAGGACGATGCTCGATGAGCATAGGACTCCTAGGCGTTATTGGGCCGAAGCTATGAACACTACATGCTATATTTCCAATCGCATTTTTCTGAGAGCTTTCTTGAAAAAGACTTCTTATGAGTTGCATTTTGGAAAACTGCCCAAGGTGAGTTATTTTCGGGTTTTTGGTTGCCATTGTTTTATACTCAAAAAGGGCAACTTGGACAAGTTTGAGTCTCGTTCTTCTGACGGTGTGTTTTTGGGTTATGGCACTCATACTCGTGCTTATCGTGTACTTAACCTTGACACTAACCGAGTCATGGAGACATCCGATGTCACCTTCGATGAGACCATGGTTTGTCCTTCTCGTTTTGAGCGTGCAGGTGACCATTAGGTTGGTGAACCCCTTTTCGATGATGAGGACGAGGATGCTGAAGGCATGGGTGACCCAGCATCCCCTCCACCTGCTTTGCCGCAAGGAGCGGCTTCTACGACGACTCACAGCCCCGACACGTCCTCTTCCTGGGGGTCGTGGGATCCGCCACCCCGAGCGGTACCTTTTGTACCCGGGGAGGCACCAGCTGCTGTTGAGGAGAAGATCACGTCTGCTCGGGAGGCGCCAAGACACATCCAGCGCCAGCACCCCCCTCAGCAGATGATAGGCGGCATTGACGAACGTGTCACTCGGTCCAGGTCACAACAAATCTCGCACTTTGCTCATTCTGCTTTTGTTCCTAATTTTGAGCCCCGAAATGTTGGACACGCTTTGACGGATCCGGATTGGGTCAATGCCATGCATGAGGAGTTAGAAAATTTTGAGCGAAATCGGGTTTGGGTTCTAGTTCCACCTCCTCCAGTCTGTAAGCCTATTGGACAAAATGGGTTTTCAAAACAAGCAAGGAGAGGATGGCCACGTTGTTAGAAACAAGGCCAGGCTTGTAGCGAAGGGTTATAGAGTCAGGGAGGGGATAGACTATGAGGAGACTTTTGCTCCTGTAGCTCGTTTGGAGGCTATTAGAATACTCTTGGCTTTTGCTGCATCCAAAGTTTCAAACTTTTCAAATGGATGTCAAGAGTGCCTTCTTAAACGGCTACATAGAAGAGAAGTTTATGTTGAGCAACCCCCCGTTTTGAAAATCCCAAGTTTCCAAACCATGTTTTTAACTCCACAAAGCCTTATATGGTTTGAAACAAGCCCCTAGAGCCTGGTATGATAGGTTGAAACCTTTTTGCTTGTTAAGGGTTTTAAAATGGGATTGTAGATAAAAACACTCTTTCTCCTCAAGCAAGGCAAAGAGACTCTCTTGGTCCAGATTTACGTGGTGATATCATCTTCGGTGTTCTCTCTCGCGCTTTGGTTGCCAAGTTTGCAGATACTATGAGCAGGGAGTTCAAGATGAGCATGATGGGCGAATTGACATTCTTTCTCGGTTGCTAATTAAGCAATCCCGAGAGGGAACGTTTGTGCACCAGGGCAAGTACACCAAGGACTTGTTGAAGCGGTTCGATATGGGTGAGGCCAAGCCTCTTCCAACCCATGTCGACGACGACTGCCCTGGATGCGGACAACGATGGAGAAGCAGTGGACCAGAAGGAGTACCGAAGCATGATCGGGTCGCTGCTCTACCTGACGGCGACACGCTCGGACATCCAGTTTGCGGTGTGTCTGTGCGCGCGCTTTCAAGCGTCGCCGCGCACTTCTCACCGTCAGGCGGTGAAGCGGATTTTTAGGTACCTTCGTTTCACACCTGAGTTCGGGATTCGGTATTCTGCTTCCTCCACCCTCTCCTTTATTGGTTATTCGAATGCCAATTTTGCTCGTTGCCGTATTGAGCGCAAGTCCACTTCTGGAACTTGCCAGTTTATTGGTTCTTCTCTTGTGTCGTGGTCTTCTCGCAAGCAGTCTAGTGTCGCTCAGTCTACTACAGAGGCAGAATAGGTGCTGCGGCTAGCTTTGTTCCCAGTTGCTTTGGATGATGGCCACTTTGCGTGATTTTGGTCTGAGCTTTACTCGTGTTTCCCTTGCTTTGTGACAGCACGAGTGCTATTAGCGTTGCTAAGAACCCCGTGCTTCACTCGAAGACCAAGTACATTGATGTGCGCTTTTATTTTTTGCATGACCACCAGGAGAAGGTGATATCGACCTTCGCCATGTCGATACTCATCATCAATTGGCTGATATTTTCACCAAGCCTTTAGATGAATCAACTTTAATCGGTTGAGGGGCGAGCTTGGTGTGTGTTTCCCCTTTTAGATGGGGGAAACATTTTGGATCTTGTATAATAGCTGACTCTTTTCGTTGTCTTTCTTTTTCTTTGCATTTTAGCATACGCATTTACATTCTGAGCTTCATGTTTATAATCACTAGAATTTAACTATGCTCTATGTAGTATGCTCCGATGCTCATATTGATGCGTGTAGCTTATGCTCTCTCTGATCACTACTACATGTTGTGAGCTGAGCTATTTTGGAATGTGAATTTGCTTAATGTACATAAAATCTGAAAATGTTCACATTGAGATATGCAACTAGCATGTGTAGGATGTGTTGAGTTCACTCGTGCTTTTCATATATGCTAGGTTGCTATGTCTCTAGTTCTGAGTCATTCACTTGCTTGGTCTGTTCATATCCTGTTTAAAATTTGAACCAAGTTTTAGTGAATTGAAAGATCGAGATGGGTTGCTTGTCACAAATCTTGTATCGAGACTGTTTCTCATTGCACTTTGAGTTAAACTTGAGTCGTGTAGTGTATGCCGAAACCGTATCTTTAAAGCTTCTGATTGCTTCGCTAGGCTTCGCTCGGTTGAAAATTAGGCAAAGACAAGCTTTCAACCTCTCGCAATCACATGCTGAATTTGAACTTGTGAAACTTCACCGCTGCAACTCCGATCTAAAACTGAAATCACAAGTGTATGTTTCATTCTATAGCATGATGATTGAACTTTGCTAGGGGTAGTTCACCTTGTATACATGTTTAGTACTTGTTCGGTTTCCTGTCTATACATGTTTAGTGCTATTTTGATGGTGAATACCTTTTGACTCAAAACTGCTCTTTTTGCTCATATGTTCATATTTCGTATTCGGTGATCAGTTTGAGCCCTTGCTATTTGAGTGCCTAGTTGTGTCATTGGAGTTATACTGTTTAGAGCATCTTTGCACTCTTTTGACTATATGCCTGAAGCTGCTAACTTGCATTTTGACTCATATGCATTCTGGAAGGGGGAGTTCTTTGCTCGTTTGCCTGATGGTGCCTTTTCTTGATAAGTGCATTTTCAACTAATGGGGAGAAAAATGACAAATCATGTGCTCTCCGATCGGTTGACTAAGGTGGAGAAAATTTTGCACATCATATGCTTCCTGTGTTCAACTAAGGGGGAGTTTTCTTGGTTGCTTGCACTATTCGAGGGGGAGTTTGCTAGTTGTGTTGAGCCTTCGCCTCTGTCTTGAGGGACTAGCAAACATTTTTTAGGGCATTTGATTTCGAAGCGTGTTTTGGTTCGGAGCGAGCTTTCTCTGCTAGTTGTGTTGAGATTTCTCAATTGGTGACGAGCACTTTTTCTGGAGTTTTTCAATTGGTATTTGCTAGCGGTGTTGAGCCTGTTCTACCTCTTCTTGAGGGCTAGCTTTGCTTTGCTTGGTCGCGTTGAGCCGTTGCCCATATCTTTGGGATCAAGTTTTCTTGCTCTTTCCACTTGACCTTCTTCGGCTTTGCTATGCTTTTGGGTCATTTGGTCGAGTTCTCTCTTCTCCTTCTTCCTTCCTTCTTCTGTCATTATGATTTGTGTGAGTAGTTGACAATGCACTCATCAAGGGGGAGATTGCGGATACATGGGTGTATGCCGAGTCTCGGTGTGATGAGTGATTGTCAACGGGTTTGATCGCAGGTTCTTTGGCTTATGTTGTACAGGTGTCGAGCCGGAGACAGTGATCGAAGGCGAGGTGAAGGTCAAGTAGAGACGTGCCGTGCCGATGGACCGGGAGCGGTGAAGGGCGGACGTGAGGCTTGGACTGAGGGATGGAGGCCTGAGGATCAGCTGTGGTGTTGCTGGCAGCCTGGGACAGCGACGAGCGGAGACTTGCGGGCATGGTGTTGCTCGGGTCGAGGACCTGGGGACACGTGTCGGTGGACGGGGTGCACAGACGGTGCATCCCCTCTACAGCTTCGGTTTGGTGGTAGAGCCAGGGAAAAACCATCGGGTGGATGGTTTCCAGGTTTGGGCCTCAAAACCTGGGTGCGGATGGTTTTCGAGTTTGGCCACAAAACTCGGGCTAAGGACGGTTTCCAGGTTTGGGCCTCAAAACCTGGGCGCTGAGGGTTTGCTGAGTTTGGCCTCAAAACTCAGAAGCTGGTGGGCTGGTTTCCCGGTTTGGGCCTCAAAACCGGGGGTTGGCTGGAAAAGGCTGGTTTCCCGGTTTGGGCCACAAAACCGGGGGTGCAGAGCGAGGGCGGCACGTGGCGGCAATCGGGAGGTTGCGTCGAGGCAACGCTACGAGTTGTGCGGGCGTGGCCGTCGGATCCACCTACCACCGAGTTGGTCCAAAATAACCTTAGGGTTTAGCTGGTTCGCTCTGTAAGTAGTTAGGGGTAGAGTGGGAATTAGGAATAGTTTAGAATTAGGATAAGTAGGGGGTACACCCACCTCCCCATCCATCTCAGCCATTTGCTATTTTGCTTCTAGGTTTTCCTGCTCTCCCTCTCCTCTGCTGTAGCAACCTGAGATCCACAGAGAAGAGAACAATACCTCTGTGCCCATGAGATTTTTGAGGAAGTGAGGCCGTAACCTCACTGTTGTAGCGTGTGGTAGCCACACGGTTGCAATTCGTGGTTGTGATTTGCGATTTGTTCGTGTTCTTCGCGGAATCCTTTTTCTCCACATTTTTCCCATCGCTCGATCTCTTTGCTCGGTTTATCTTTTGCAAATCCGTTTGAACCAAGTTGTCCTAGGTCATGAGGCACTTCCTTCCACCGAAAGGATTCACCTCTAACCTCATGGTCTAGGAGATCGAACGATTTTTGTGTTGGATCAGTTTTTGCTCCATTGCCGATTTCTTCCAATTCCTCGATTTGGAGTTAGGTTCGAGCCATGATTCCCGTGGGATAGCTCACTAACATCCTTGGAACTTCTCACACCAAGTCTAAGCCCTAGTGCTTTTGATTCAGAGGAGATCGAGTGAATTTCACGGAAGAATAGCACTGCGTCGGGGGCATCGGACGCTCGAGTTCGTAGCATCGGACGCTGACCCCTTTGGCATCGGAGGCTCCGTTGCCACGTGTCAGGATTTGACATTTTCTAAGGAGCATCGGACGCTACCACTGGACGCTCCGTTGTGCATCGGACGCGCCGGAGTGTGACCATCGGACGCTGAGAGTTCACTGTTCACAGCGTCCGATGCGTATGCAGTAAGGTTTCTGAGGGGCTCTGTTCACATCGGACGCTGCAGGTGCTAGGGCATCGGACGCTAGCCAGCTTCCGATGCTGCTGATTCAGCACTGTTTCGTCCTTCGTTTGCTCATCCATTCTCGGAATTGGTTTTGGGTTTTTGCGTTGGCTTTCTAGAGTTGTGTAGTGTCCCGCTGTGCTTCTTGGAAGCATCCACCATACATCTAGGGTCGTGGACATTAGCAAGCTCTAGGGTTTGTCTTTCGGGTGATTCTCGGGACAGTGGCTACTAGTTTCCGAAGAAAATTTTGAAGCTCCCATTCACCCCCCCCCTCTGGTCGCGTTCTGGTTGCTTCTCGGTCCTTCAGCCACAACGCGCGCGGGCGTCGCCTCCCCGGCCAGCTCACGCCACGCGGCGAACGGGTTCTGCGCGCGGTCGGCCACGACCGACGCCGATTCAAACTAAATCGGTTGATTCAGTCACTAATGGCCGACTGACGGCCGAACTTTGGATGCGATTAACTCCTAATCCACTCAATGAAACGCTAAACAACTTGTTCCATTGAGTAGAGCTACATGCCGACTACAACTTTGGTTACAAGATCAAGATTTGGTTCGGCCTGGATTGCTCTCGAAAAAGCTCCAAAGATCACCAGGCGAAACTGTTTCGCCCGTTAGGACATAGAAGAATTTTCCAAGTCTAATCTCCCCCATTTCTGCCTTGTGGGTCCTAAAACACCTTGTTAAACTCATTTTCATGAGTTGGCCCTTAAACACTTTTTGTTCTACTCTAAATTTTACACATTTTTGGTTAAGGGCCCACAGCCATGCAAAGCTTCTATCAAGGAGGTCTCAGTTAGTCAAACAAAAGGGGTCCTAGGGCTCCATTAAGGCATCTAGGGTTAATGACTTGGTTAGCCAAAAGGACCAACACAAACCTAGCTTCATTTGGACTCCTCAACAAGGTTCAACTACTAAGGAGACTCACACACTCCAAAAGCAAGTCAAACAAGCATCACACCAAGCAATATTGCAAGCCAAGACATGAAATGACACTTAACAAACAAAATGCAACATGGGATGATGATGCTGCTTATGCTCATGAGATGTCAAGTTATGCATTTAAGGTTGATTAACACCAGGGGTGTTACAGCCCTCTCCCTCCTTAAAAGAATCTCGTCCCGAGATTTAAGTTACTAACCATTTCTTATAAAAGTGCGGGTACACCTCTTTCAGATAGTCTTCCATTTCCCAAGTGGCATCTCGTTCATCTTGCTCACTCCAAGATAATTTGTATTGCTTTACTATTCTCCCATGAGTTATTCTTTCTTTTTCATCAAGCACCCGATACAGTTCCACTGAGTAGGTGAGATCGGATTGCAACTTGATATTGGCCGGGTGTACCTCTTCTTCGGGAACTCGAAGACATTTCTTTAATTGTGACACATGGAATACAGGGAATATAGCCTTCAAATGCTCGGGTAGCTGTAGCTGATAAGCTACTTCTCCCCTCCTTTCCACGATCCCGTAAGGCCCCACAAATCTTGGCGCTAATTTCCTTTTCACGCCGAAGCGTCTAACACCTTTCATGGGCGACACTTTCAGATATACATAATCGCCTTCGTTGAATTCAAGCGGTTTCCTTCTCTTGTCGGCATAGCTCTTTTGTCGAGACTGCGCAGCTGCCATATGTCGTTGGATTATTCTAACTTGTTCTTCTGCTTCGTTAACAAAATCAATTCCATAGTATCGACGTTCTCCCGGTTCAACCCAGTTCACAGGTGTCCTGCACCTTCTACCATAAAGAGCTTCAAACGGTGCCATCTGTATGCTTTCTTGATAGCCATTGTTGTAAGCAAATTCTGCTAACGGTAACCATTTCTCCCAAGATCCCTTTGCTGAAATCACACAGGCTCTCAACATGTCCTCCAAGACTTGATTCACTCTTTCGGTTTGTCCTGAGGTTTGGGGATGATAGGCAGAGCTACGGATTAGCTTCGTGCCTAATTCCTTTTGCAGTTTCTCCCAAACGGTGCAGTAAACTGTGTTCCACGATCCGAAACTATAACCTTGGGTATACCATGCAGTCGAACGATTTGATGGATATAAATCTCCGCATAGTCTGGTGCTCGATAACAGGTTTTGACTGGAATAAAATGAGCGGTCTTGGTAAGACGATCGATTATCACCCAAATTGAGTCATTTCCTTTCTGGGTGGTCGGCAAACCGGTGATGAAATCCATACCTATTTCTTCCCATTTCCACTCGGGTATTGGTAACGGTTGAAGTGTTCCGGCTGGCTTCAGGTGAATAGCTTTTACTCGACAACACGTGTCGCATCTGGCTACGTATGCGGCAATCTCTTTCTTCATCTTGGTCCACCAGAACCTTGGACGCAAATCTTGATACATCTTAGTGCTTCCAGGATGAATGGATAACTTCGATAAATGGGCTTCATCCATAATCTAGTTTTTGAGTTCCCTATTCTTAGGCACTACTAGGCGCTGGTCAAACCACAACACTCCCTTATCATCAATCCGAAAATGTTTTACCGATTCAGTTGCGGTCTTCAGCCTTTCCTTGATATGATAAATTCCCTTGTCTGTTTTCTGCCCTTCAAGAATTTGATCAACTAAGGTGCCTTGCAGGTTGATATTGTGTAAAATCACAGGGTGTACGAGACTAAACTCGTCTTCTGGTGGTAACCTCACATTATTGCAGTGTGATTTCCGACTCAAAGCGTCGGCAACCACATTTGCTTTCCCTGGATGATAATGTATCTGCAGATTGTAATCCTTGATTAATTCAAGCCATCTTCTCTGCCTCATATTCAGTTCAGGTTGAGTGAAGATATACTTGAGACTTTTGTGATCGGTGTACATATTACAGACGTTACCAAGCAGATAATGTCTCCAGATTTTTAGAGCGTGCACCACAGCGGCTAACTCTAAATCATGCGTAGGATAGTTAATCTCATGTTTCCTCAATTGTCGGATGCATAAGCAATCACTCTGCCTTCTTGCATAAGAACACAACCTAATCCAACCTTCGATGCATCACAAAAGACATCAAAAGGTTTCTCGATATCTGGTTGGGCTAAGACAGGAGCAGTGGTCAATAGTTTCCGCAAGGTACGGAAAGCTAATCCACATTTCTCTGTCCATTCAAACTTCTGATCTTCTGGAGCAAACTTGTCATTGGTTTGGCAATCTTAGAGAAGTCAGGAATGAAACGACGATAGTACCCTGCTAATCCAAGGAAACTCCGAATTTCACCAACTGAAGTAGGAGCTTCCCACTCCATTACTTCTTGTACCTTACTGGGGTCCACAGAAATTCCTTCTTCTGACAGGATGTGACCAAGAAATTGTACTTGCTTCAACCAAAACTCACATTTGCTAAACTTCGCATAAAGTTTATGTTCCCGGAGCCTCGTCAAAACACCCTCAAATGTTCTGCATGATCGTCCGAGTTTTCAGAGTATACTAGAATGTCATCAATGAATACCACTACAAACTTATCCAATTCTGGCATGAATACTGAGTTCATCAAACTCATGAAATACGCTGGGGCATTTGTCAATCCAAAAGACATGACAAGATACTCATATAATCCATATCTGGTCGAGAAAGCAGTCTTTGGGATATCCTGTGGTCGAATTCTAATCTGGTGATAACCTGACCAAATCGATCTTGGAAAACACCTTAGCTCTGGATAACTGGTCAAACAGAATATCTATCCTTGGCAACATATACTTGTTCTTACGGCATTGAGTGGCCGATAATCCACACACATCCGTAGTGACTTATCCTTCTTCTTGACAAACAATGCTGGGCAACCCCACTCGGATATACTAGGTTGAATGAATCCTTTGTCCAAAAGTTCCTTGATTTGAGTTTTAAGTTCAGCTAATTCATTAGGCGGCATACGGTAAGGTCTTCTAGAGATTGGTGCAGTTCCAGGTAACAACTCAATTGCAAATTCCACTGCCCGCTTGGGCGGTAACCCTGGTAATTCATCCGGGAAAACATCCGGAAAGTCTCGGACGACTGGGATTTTGGACAGGTCTTCTATAGATAAAGTGCATGATAAATCAACAAAGTCAGCACCTCGAGGAACAGAGATGCGTAGCTTTGTATTTGTCCTCCCATCCGATAAGTAAGAATCCTATTGGCAGTGTCTAACACCACATTCCACATACTCATCCAACTCATCCTAGGACTACATCCATACTTAGTCCTGGCAAAACTACTAAATTAGCTCTGAATTTGTGCCCTCCAAAGTCGATGGTTGCATTACTAACCATCTGCCTAGACAACACGCTACTCCCCACGGAGCTTACGCGAAACCCATAATCCATTTCAGACACTTCTTGATTATGTTTTTGTGCAAATGCTTTGCTCATGAATGAATGTGATGATCCCATATCAAATAAAATAACTGCAGGATGATGGTTAACAAGACACATACCGGCAGTCACGGGCTCTCCGGAACGAGCTTCTTCAGCGGTCATGTTGTGCAGGCGTGTGGGGTAGTTAGCTTGTTGCTTCTTTGGGTGAGGGCAATATCTTGCGAAGTGCCCTCTTGGTTGCAGTTGTAACATGGCCCACGAACTGAAGGTTTTCCTCCGGTCGAGCTGCCCTGACCTCCACAAGCTTGGTTAGCAGCTACTTTGTACGGCCTTTGATTGCGCTGAGCTTGCGGCTGATTTTTCTTCTGCGGCGGCCTGAAACGTGCCCCCGGCGCTGGTGGTCGATACTGGGTTCGTTGAGCTGGTGGTCCCCTAGGTTGAGATGGTCCGGAATCAAAGGTCCTCTTCCGGGCCTTACTTGCAGCATGCTTGTTATTGTGATTCTCTTGAATTAGGCAATCACTGATAAAGTCATTGAAGATTATACGAGAAGATGTCCCCACTGATTTTCCCATTTTGGTGTTCAAACCTCTCTTGAAACTAGCAATCTTTTTAGCATCTGTGTTCACGAAGTCTGGAGCATAACGTGACAAGGAGTTAAACAAGTGATGGTACTCAGTAACAGATCGAGTCCCTTGTGTCAAACTCATGAATTCTGCCACTTTCATCTGAGTCAGGCCTGGCGGAATATAGTGCCCTCGTACAGCTTCGGTGAATACCCTCCAAGTGACAGGAATGTTGGCAGGATAGGTGGTGTGGTGATGCCCCCACCAAATCCCGGCTGGCCCCTGCAGCTGATGTGCGGCATACTCTGCCTTGAGCTCCTCTGTCAGCCTTAGCAAACAAAACTTCTGTTCCATGGTATGTAGCCATTCTTCTGCCTCTAAGGGTTCAGTAGCTTCCTTGAAAATGGGTGGCCTGGTATCCAAGAAATCCCTGAACGAACTATACTGATTTGGCTGAGGACGCGGTTGACCGTGCGCCAAATTCTCACGCAGCAAAGCTTCAATGTTGCGCTGACTTCCCAGGAACTGAGCGAAAAGCTGCTCGGGTGTGGCTGGTGGAGGAGGTGGTGGATTACGGTTATCCCTGGGATCCTCATTTCCACCACTACCGCCAGCTCCACTACGAGTTGTCGTCATCTGCATGTATTCACAGCAAGTGATTATTAGGTGGAGTTGCAATTATTGTAGAGAACAATAGATCATGCCAACTGAATTTATTCGGAAAACGAATTCGCCAAACAATCACAGAGGCATAATAAATTTCAATCCACATCGCAGCATCACATAATAAGATCGCTTAATACATAACATGCAAAAACCAACATAAACATCCATAGTTTTGCCCATACATATGGGACTTTCCAAGGTCATACACCACGTGCACATAAAAGTTCACTACTCATGCTTACATCCAGCCCACAGCAAAAGCAAAAGATCAGGCTTGCCAACACACACACAAAGATCACTAGGCTCTAAGCATACGATCTAGGCTACTCTCTAGCGATGTCACCAACGTCACCATCCTCACTAGACATATCTGAAGAACTGCTAGAAGAACTACTCGGATCCGGGTCCTCCTGTGGAAGGATGGGGTTCCTCTCATTCTCCCTGCGGTGGATCTCCTCGTGCAGACGGTCATTGTAGTCCTGCAGGTGGTGAAGTTGCAGCTCTAGGTCGCCCACTCGTAGCCTCAACAGCCTGTTCTCCTCTGAAGCACGTATGCCCTCAATACACACACCATGAAGCGACTCCTCGGTCTCCCTCATGATCAAGGCTAAGAAGGTAGCCGCCTCCTACTAAACACTGAGCTGATGAGCGGTCTCCTGCTCTCTCTGAAGCGCCTGGTCCCTCTCCACCGTCAGGTGAGCTAGCTGTGTGGTGAGGAGGTCTATCTCTGTGGCATGCTCCTCCTGCCTGCGATGCTGTGGAGCCATCTCCTCACTAAGAACATGGTCCAGGTGGTCATAGCTACGTGACAAGCACCCATAGGTAGCCATGAGTGCAGCCATAGCACTCCCAGCTGGTCCTGCGCAGTGCTCTCGCTCCAAAGAACTGGCCTCAAGCACAGTGGCACCTGGCTGTCGCCACACCGACTGGTAAGGGTCCGCCGTAGGAAAGATGCTAGCAGTGGCTTGCGCGACCACCTCCGGGTGATCCTCCATAATGTCCCGAAGAACAGTATAGGCAACCATGTTAGCTCCGTCCCACGGGGTCCTACCTTGTAGTGCGAAGACCCGACGACACCATACATGATCCTGCGGATCACGGCTGGGCACGTCCACCTCAACTGTGTATACGTAGCGATCCTCGGAAAGCTGAACACGATGCCAATCATATTGCGGCTCCTGGCCCTCCTGGTATCCAACCAAGTGCAGCACCCTCCATAAAATGGTAGGCATGCCGAACTCCTCCAGAAAGTCCTCTGACCCCTCAGTAGTCCAGGGTCCCAGCATATAGTTAGGCCTCTTGACTCCATTCGACTTACGGGCGGTACGCTTGGTGCGGGCCATCTGAAAGAAGTTCATCCACATAGTTTTTAATTAGTTGAGAACAACTTTTGTTTTAAAGAAACAGGACGGATAACATAAGGAAGGATGTAAGATTAATGCAAGATTGTATGATCATGATGCATGCGCGTAACATACGTCCTCACTGTCTCTCAATCTAACGGCTAGACGGTGGCATACAACGTTCTCTCATAGCGTTAACTAACGTACTACACGATCACAAATTAGCATACCTGCAGAAAATCACTTTAGCCCTGCCCACAGTATGAATATCATGCATTGCTGAAATTAAATCTAATACTAACTCAGGTGCACACCCAGTATACACATAAGCAGTATATGCACCCATCAGAATAGTATTACTCCCACAATCAATACTTTCACATATAGTTGTGTGTAACAGGTATACATGTCGGTACCATTCAAGCACTCCCCTAGATTGGCGGTTGTCCAATCATGCTCTCACAACTCACTTGTTACCTTGGCGTAGAGGCAATTGATCCATACATTACTATTCCGAAGAATAGCACCCATACAATTTCACCCTTGCCGTATGGACGACAGAAACAACAGAATTTAAATATGATGCACAACCCCAAGTTAGTACTTAAATAGCCACCTAGAAACCTACTGGGCATAAGGACTTGATCATTGGCACACCTTAAGATTTTTCAAACCCTATTATAGCTTATAAGTTTTTGCAAAGAAAGTTTTGATTTGAAATACGATATTCCGATACGATTTTCAAATACACTCATGAACAGTAACGCCAACCATGCTCCGATGCCAGCTGTGACAGAACCGACCAATTTATACCAGATTAAGCATCGAATCCCCGCTTTCACAGAGATTTCAGATACTTAAGCTCGTACAAACCCGGTAGTCCGGAAACCTCGAAGGATTTCAAATCATTCAACTTTAGCCAAGATCGTAATAGATTAGCGTACATGTCCACGAGGTACATTCAGTTCACACATAATTCAAATACATCGGAGTTCAACAGTTATTACAAACCATAGTTCTCATTTCGAAAGCGGAAGCAACATAGTTTTAAACATAAGTTCTCAGTTCACAATACGGTGCCAATGCCTGATCAGTCCACAAAAGCATCAGGGAAGGATAAGAGTTGACCATGCCCATGGTCTAGTCACCACCCTCGACGGGGTACAGACAGTTCTCGCAATAGCCGAAGAAGCATTGCCCATCTGCAACAACAAGGGAAAAGAACCCTGAGTACGAGAAGGTACTCAGCTAGACTTACCCGTCATAAACCAGAAATAAACGACACCAAGGAGTATGCAAGGCTGTATCTGGGGTTGGTCACACTTACCTTTTTGCATAAAAGCATTTTCATTATTAATAACATCATTAGAGTATTAGCAGTCCATTTTATATAATCAACCTGATTAACTAGATTTGCACCTGATCTAGAGCAATCACTTGGCTAATTAATCAAGCAAGAGTGACTATCTCATCAATAGCCTTTCAGATTCAACTCATAACCATCTTTAGTTCCATAAGTTACTACGGTAACACATGCCCAGTCAAGTTACTCACTAACCAGGAGCGATGGCGATTATAATCGATTCCTACCAGCTGGGGATAAAAATGTCGCACACTCGCCCGATCACACCTTGCCAGGCAGCCGTCGGCGACCACTTCAGGAAATTCGAGAACACAACGCGCGGGACGGTCATGGGCCCTTCTACACCGGGGGTTATCTCAATGCCAGGTCGCTCAAGCTATAACTGCCCACGGTCATGCCAGGTCAGTCAGGCCCCGCCTGTCCACGGACCATGCCAGGTTGCTCAGAATAGTTGCCCACGGTACATATAAGGCCCTGGGTGTTAGGCGTCAACATCTCCATCACCGGCTCGAATAGCCCTACTCGGCTTCACGGGAGGTACTCCGACCTACTCCGTTAAGTGATTGACGCGTTCAAAATGACTGAGGTGTGCCTTCGTCGGGTCCTAATCGACGCAGACGGGAGACTACTAGCACACAGAACCCATGTCCTGCTGCTCCTACATCCCGCCCGGTCTCAAATTAATTATCACATGGTTATCTCCATGATAGCACGAGGCTAGTCATGATCAGTATCCACCTATATGCGGGAGACAGGAAATCACCCGACTTTTACCGGTCTAAGCAGGCTAAGCAGAAACGAGCCTAGACTAACAGGGATATCAAGATATAATTGCAGGTGGACAAGGATAAGTAGTAATGCATCAGCGGTATCACTCAACTCCTATAACCTAATGCAACAAACAAATCAGATTAATTTCGTAAATGCATTTGCAAACCGTAGGAGTGGGATGCTCCGGGGCTTGCCTCGTTCAAAGTCGGAGGGACGGTGGTCGAGGCACTCAGGCAGGTCCTCGACGCCTTCTTCTTCGGTCCTCTGGTCCTGAGTCTCCTCCGGGCACAGCTCCTCCGGTGGCGGGTTCTGGGTCTCCACTACCGATCCTGGATGATGCATAACACGCATAAGTAATATGAATGCACATGGAATGCATGGGATGCAACATAGAACAAGACCACTCAGGAGATAAGCACATGTCATCTACTGCGTTCTCTTCAACAAGGTAGTCAACATCACCCAGAGATTACGAAAGACCTTAACTAACCAATCAACCAACTAATTCTCCTAATTCACTGTTTAGGATTCTAATTACCACAGCAAGCACCCACTTTATTATTTTACCTTCCTTTAACTACTTGCTGAAATAAATCCAATTAATCAAGCTTATAACAGCAACCCATCCTAGACAGCTTCAGAAAAATCTACAAAAATTACTGGAAGTTAACAACACCTAATCTAGTCCCTGTCCAAATTTCACCCCATTTGGACTCAAACTCCATTCTCTATGAAAAAGACAAATTCTAACATGAAAAGGTGCTTTGAACTACACACCCTAGCAAAAAGTGTCAAACAACAGATTTCTCATTTTTCTACTGAACTTCTTAGCACAGAGCAGTGTATAAAAATTCTCATGTTCAAACTCCTCATATTTTAATTACTACAAAATAAACAAGAAAACAGCATTTAACACTTTAATTACTACTGGCAAAATATTCCACAGAACAACCCCTATTTATTTTTCCTGAAACTATTCATCAACACAAACCTAACAAAACAAGAATCACATTTTTCTGAGCCATATACAGATTACTATGCATTTAACAAGATTTCAGTCAAAACAAGAATTAAATATAACTACACAGAAATTTATCACAACTGGACATATTATTTTTCATGCATAGAACTCATCACAACAAACTTAACAAAACTTGTTTCACCTTTTTAGCATTTACAGAATGCAAGATATGAATTAAACATTAATCAAACATTCTGAAACTATTTAAACAAAACCCTGAAAAACTCCTTAACCTAAACTGCTACGCGTACCCAACTACTTGCACCCGGGCCACTGACAACCGGGACCCAAGCCACTGACCCGCGGGGCCCCGGGTCAACATGACCCCACCGGTCATCCCCTCCAGAGCAGGGGAGAGTTTGACCGCGGCGAAGCTCGCCGGCGGCGACCTCTCCGGCGAAACGGACACCCACCCTTGCTCCCCTCCTTCTTCCGCTCCCGCGGTACCACTATCTAGCCCGGCGCATGCTCGAATCGAGCTCGCCGCGACCATGGCGACACGGCGGCGCTGCTCTCGCTACGCCGGCCGGCTCCGGCCACGACGAGCTAGATTATCCCCTGAGATCTACTCCTCCGACCTCCACGAACTTAGCGCAAGGCTGGAAGCTAGGTTTTCACCCTAAACACCCTCGACCACGACCATGCCATCCCCGGCGAACCATGGCAACGGCGGACGGCGGCGTACCGGCACTACCGAACCCTAATCGGCCAAACCAACACCAACACATCTCCGACGGGCCAAGACGACTCGCGAACACCAGCTAGGGCGAACGGACAAGCCCGAAAAGAGGGTTGGCCACGGCGGACCGAGCCTGCCGGCCATGGCGGACACGGCGGACGACGGTGTACCGCGGGCACCAAACCCTAATCGACTAAACCATCACCCCCTATCTCACCCTCGAGCCTCACTGACCCCTGAACACGAGCTAAAGCGGAAGATTTGCACGGAGGGAGGGCCGACCACGGCGGACCGAGCTCGGCGGTCATGGCGGCCATGGCGGGAACTCACCCCGTGACCTACCTAGGCGGTTTTGGCGAGCGCTGGCTAGAGCAGGCGATGCGGGAGGTGAAGGCGAGGTTGGCTGGGTGGTTGGATTGACGGTGCGGTGGCGGGACGGCGATGAACGGCGGCGGCGCCTTGCTTCTCCCCTTTTCCGCTCGGACGCCGGCGAAACAGAGAGCGAGAGCGAGAGAGGGGACAGAAAGGAGGGAGGAGCGGCGCGGCTCGGGCAGCGGGGCGAGCGGGCAGCTTATGCTCGCCACGCCGCGCGCGGGCGTTGCCTCCCCGGCCAGCTCGCGCCACGCGGCGAACGGCTTCTGGCGCGGTCGGCACGGCACGGCCCGATTCAAACTGAATCGGCCGATTCAGTCACTGATGGCCGACTGACGGCCGAACTTTGGATGCGATTAACTCCTAATCCACTCGATGAAACGCTAAGCCACTTGTTCCATTGAGTAGAGCTACATGCCGACTACAACTTTGGTTACAAGATCGAGCTTTGGTTCGGCCTGGATTGCTCTCGAAAAAGCTCCAAAGATCACCAGGCGAAACTGTTTTGGTCAGTTAGGACTTAGAAGAATTTTCTAAGTCTAATCTCCCCCATTTCTGCCTTGTGGGTCCTAAAACACCTTGTTAAACTCATTTTCATGAGTTGGCCCTTAAACACTTTTTGTTCTACTCTAAATCTACACACTTTTTGTTAAGGGCCCACAGCCATTCAAAGCTTCTATCAAGGAGGTCTTAGTTAGTCAAACAAAAGGACTCCTAGGGCTCTACTAAGGCAATTAGGGTTAATGACTTGGTTAGCCAAAAGACCAACACAAACCTAGCTTCAAACTGACTTCTCAACAAGGTTCAACTACTAAGGAGACTCCAACACTCCAAAAACAAGTCAAACAAGCACCACACCAAGCATAACATAGCATGCCAACACATGAAATGACACTTAACAAACAAAATGCACATGGGATGATGATGATGCTTATGCTCATGAGATGTCAAGTTATGCATTTAAGGTTGCTTAACACCAGGGGTGTTACACCGGCCGCCCACTCCATTCTCCCCATCTCCTTTGCGCCCGCGCCAAACCCCTCCAGCCCATCTCCCAACCGGCCCGCTCTCCCTCTCTCCTTCCGGGCCGCCTCCATCCCGCTTCCCATCAGCCCAAGTCGCAGCGCGCGCCTCCCCGCGCCCAGGCATCATACCACCCCCCCCCTCACCACGGCCCGCGCTACTTTCCTCCGGCCTGGCCCGTTCCCCTACCGCCCTTGCGCAGCAATACTGCGGGTCGCCATCCTCCTCTCGCTCGCTCTGAGCAACCAGCCCCGCATGTCAGTGCCACCGATAGGTGGGCCCACCTGTCAGCGCAATCTTCCACCCCGTGAACCTACACCGAACATCCCAGCCCTACGCGCGTAGCCGCGCGTCCGCACCTCCGACCCCTTCCCCCCATGGATTGATCTGCAGAGGGCACCTAGTTGCCATCCTCTTCCTTCCAGCCTACAAAAGGGGTGCCCCCATCGCGCCGTCACCTCTCCCGTCCTAGCCTCTCCCGCCTCCGGCTTGCCGCCGCCATAGCCACCCTCAGAGCTCGCGGTTCTCCCCTAGGTGACGCCTTGATCCACCACCAAACCCCTCCAGTGGTTTCGCAGAGCGCCACCGCGTCCGAGAAGCCGTTTCGGGGTACGACTTCGCCAGGAGGCCATGTCCTTGACCTCGTCGGAGTAGCCGCTCGGCCACCACGACGTCCACCTTCTGCGGGCACCAATCGGCGTCCCCGAATCCATCTTCGAGCCTGCTGTAAGCTCCGCACCCGTTTCCCCTACTTTTCGCGGTCTCTACCACACCTTAGCCCCTGTACCGAGATCTCCGGCGAGCTTCCACCGTGCGGAGCAATGGCGCCGCCGTGACTGATCGAAACGTCGCCGCCTTGTGAGCACCGGCGTTCATCGCCCCGCCTCTGCTCTCCCCAATGCCGTCCATACCTAGATCATCGGCTCAGATTAGAATGTCCAAACGAAGGGGTATGCGCCCAGTCCACTAGAGCCGTGGACGCGACCCTTTCCGCCCCGTCAGCCAGTCCCCGCGACGCGTGGTGCACCCAGCCATTCACAACGTGCCACCTGGCCACGTGGCTAACACCTCAGCACCTGCACAGCGCCCTGACAACTTTGCAAAAAGACCCTTCTTTTTAACGGAAAACAACCCGCAGTCCAGAAGTCCTGTGCACTGAGTCTTGTACAAATTGCAGTATCGCCCCTCCGTTTCTGGGAAAATGAGGCGCCGTCCAGTACACTCTGCCGCCCAGTTGGCACCCCAAGCCCACCGAGTGCGGACACGTGGCGCCCGGTCATCAGCGCCACGCCAGCATCCACACCGACCGGCCATGGCATATTTGCACAAAAGCCCCTCGCTTTTCCGAATCAACCCGCCGTCCTATGAGCACTGTTCACTGAGTCTTGGTAGACTTGCATCCTAGCTCCCGCTTTTATCAAAATGAGCCCGGTCCAACAGTCGATTAAATTCGATTTTGATTTATTTAAAACACAAAATGAATTCAACCGATTTACAGTTTTGCCACTGAACTTCAAAAGCTCATAACTTTCAAGTTTTAACTCTGATTTGACCCGTTCAAGTTGCATTAGATTCGTCTCGTCGAGCTCTATGCAGTAGATCAGTTTACGTTCTATTTTCATAATTTTGATGTACTGTTTCTTATATTGCATTGTTTGGGTCATGTGATGATGCTTGATCCAGCGAGTGCGAGCTACGCGGAACCTCAGAATCCAGCCTTCGTCTTCGTCGATCTGACCCAGCCCGAAGGCAAGTGTCCTTGAACATCTTGCTCCTGTATTTATTTTATTTTGAGTTAGAGTAGTTAGATCCAATAGTTGCATGCAGTCTTAAATTGAATCCCATGTTAAGGTTTACTAGAATTTGCTCATATTATCCTTGTCACCTGGTTTGGGATGTATTGGGTAGAAGTCATGCTTAGTCCTGCTGTCTTGGGAAGGGATGGTGGTTTAATATTAATCTTGATTAACGATCTATGGAACATGGACTGGTAATGAGTAGTATGGTGAGTAGGTAAATGCGGCAGGATGGACCGAGTGGTGGTTTTTGTGCCGTGGGACTCGGCAGCTGGTTTTTGTTTTTTGGTTCTGGGCTTGTGCTAGACTTATCCTGCCTGGATCCCTAGGACCCGGTTCTCGAAGCCTGTAACCCGGCTTACAGCGCAGCCATGAGATCTGGATGGGCTGGACCTGGCTAATTAATTAGTTTCCTCCAAGTTTTGCTACACGGGGTTGTATAGTGGCTCAAGAGGGGTTCCCTGGGGTCGCTGACTTATGTACGGGGATGAATCCTTAGAGTACGCGTAACACAGGCTTGGAGGGGCTTTGTAAAGCCTTGCAGTGCAACCCGCTATGCACCTTGGCAGTGTTTAGCGTGACGGGTAATGCACGACTCATGGGTAACGATGTGCAACCTCTACAGAGTGTAAACTGATATATCAGTCGTGCTCACGGTCACGAGCGGCTTGGACTTCTTCGAGATTAGTTGGTGGTTTGTGTTCTGGTTCGTTAGAGAAGCCTTATGTGGTCATTAGTCCCATATGACATGGGTACAGAGGCTTCTTCTACGCGGTTACTGCTTGGTACGGGAGCGATTCCCAGGCACGGGCGCAGACCTGGTGTTATTACGGAAGGTAGCTCTCTATGTCGTGACGTATGGAACTAATACACATAGGACTCCTTGTAATGACCTGGTTCGGGTCATCTGATGGACTTCAGGTGTGGTTTGCCTGATGGACTTCAGGTGTGGGTTTGCTTGGTGTGACTCCAAGTGTGGTTGCTTGGTGGACTCCAAGTGTTGGTTGCTCGGTGTGACTCCGAGTGGTGTTTGCTCGGTTGACTCGGAGTGTGGTTACTGTTACAGATGGAGACTGTGGTTATAACCTAGTAAATAGGTGCATAGGAAATAGGATTTACTAGGATATGTTGCTTTAGGCGCTTGAGTCAAACAGAGTCAGCCTACCTTTGTTTTTAGCCGCATAAGCATATATTTCCTACACTTGCGGAGTACATTTCGATGTACTCACCCTTCCTCTTTGAACCCCCTGCTACCCCACCCAGACGTTGGAGTCTACGACGCGGAGCAGGAGTACCTAGAAGACAGTGGATACGACCCGGACGACTTGCACTAGGATGGCGCAGCCCCCGTCGACCTTCCTGTGGAGATGGCGTCCAGTTTCCGCAAGTCTACATTAGAGTTAGACTGAGAGTCTGTACTTTTGTTTCAGACCCGAGGGTCATTTTTGTAATAATTTTAGATATATTAATAAAGCATTGTTTTGATATTTACTATGATGTGGATATATGTATGAAAAATTGATCCTGACATACATATATTGTGCTCCAATTTTGTTCTTAAAATTGGGGTGTCACAGAGTGGTATCAAAGCCGTGTTGACCGTAGGACGCTACCTAGACAGTCGTCGGGTTTACAAAACTATTTTAAAAGACTCACCCATTTTCCCACTTCTGTAGTCTTTCTCTGCCGAAAATTCAAACTCTGTTTCAAAGTAGGACCTCCAATAGTAGGATGCCCACCATAATTGTTGAACTCGTAGAACGTTGTTTGACATGTGCTTGTGCTCTTGTTTGATTTGCTTCTTTGTATTGACTGTAGCCTCCCCGAATCTCGGGACGAGATTCAAGTTAAGGGGGTAAGTTTGTAACAACCGGGTGTTTAATTAATTAAAATAAATAGAATTTAATAAGAAAATGGCCAAATTCTAGATAGAGGAAATTCTAACCAGATGTTTGTTGCATTCATGTCGATGCATAATTTTTATTGGGTGAAAAGAATTTATTAAACCCAGATAGGGCGAATCGATTTTATTCTATTTAGAAAACAAATAAAAAGGTTATAAAAATTTTACAAAACAAAAATAAAGTTTTATTTCCAAAACCTAGAGAAATTAATTCCAAAATTTAAAGTTAAAACTTATTTTGATTTCAAACAGATTTGAATTTGGTTTCAAAAGAATTGAGAAAGAGAAAAAATTTGGCAAGGGCCTCACTCTCTATTCCCTCTCAAATCAGCCCAACCCGCACTCCTCTCCCATGTTTCCTGGGCCCAGCCAGCCACCCGGCCGCCCACGCCTTTCTCCCCATCTTCCCTTTGCGCCCGCGCCAAACCCCTCCAGCCCATCTCCCAACCGGCCCGCCCTCTCCCTCTCTCCTTTCGGGCCGCCTCCATCCCGCTTCCCCTCAGCCCAAGTCACAGCGCGCGCCTCCCCGCGGCCCAGGCATCATACCCCCCCCCCCCTCACCACCGGCCCGCGCTACTTTCCTCCGGCCTGTCTCGTTCCCCTACCGCCCTTGAGCAGCAGTACTGCGGGCCGCCATCCTCCTCTCTCGCTCTCTGAGCAACCGGCCCCGCATGTCAGTGCCCGCCGACAGGTGGGCCCCACCTGTCAGCGCAATTCTTCCACCCCGCGAACCTGCACCCAACATCCCCGCCCTACGCGCGTAGCCACGCGTCCGCACCCTCCGACCCCTTCCCCCCTTGGATTGATCTGCACAGGGCACCTAGTTGCCATCCTCTTCCTTCCAGCCTACAAAAGGGGTGCCCCCATCGCGCCGTCACCTCTCCCGGTCCTAGCCTCTCTCCGCCTCCGGCTTGCCGCCGCCAAAGCCACCCTCAGAGCTCGCGGTTCTCCCCTAAGTGACGCCTTGATCCACCACCAGACCCCTCCAGTGGTTTCGCATAGCGCCACCGCGTCCGAGAAGTCGTTTCGGGGTACGACTTCGCAAGGAGGCCACGTCCTTGACCTCGTGGGAGTAGCCGCTCGGCCACCACGACGTCCACCTTCTGCGGGCACCAATCGGCATCCCCGAATCCATCTTCGAGCCTGCTGTAAGCTCCGCACCCGTTTCCCCTACTTTTCGCGGTCTCTACCACACCTTAGTCCCTGTACCGAGATCTCCGGCGAGCTTCCGCCGTGCGGAGCAATGGCGCCGCCGTGACTGATCGAAACGCCGCCGCCTTGTGAGAACCGGCGTTCATCGCCCCGCCTCTGCTCTCCCCAGTGCCATCCATACCTAGATCATCGGCTCAGATTAGAATGTCCAAACGAAGGGGTATGCGCCCAGTCCACTAGAGCCGTGGACGCGACCCTTTCCGCCCCGTTAGCCAGTCCCCGCGACGCGTGGTGCACCCAGCCATTCACAACCCGCCACCTGTCGCCACGTGGCTAACACCTCAGCACCTGCACAGCGCCCTGACAACTTTGCAAAAGAGACCCTTCTTTTTAACGGAAAAACAACCCGCAGTCCAGAAGTCTTGTGCACTGAGTCTTGTACAAATTGCAGTATCGCCCCTCTGTTTCTGGGAAAATGAGGCGCCGTCCAGTACACTCTGCGCCGCCCAGTTGGCACCCCGAGCCAACCGAGTGCGGACACGTGGCACCCGGTCATCAGCGCCACGCCAGCATCCACACCGACCGCCGGCCATGGCATATTTGCACAAACCCCTCGCTTTTATCCGAATCAACCCGCCGTCCTATGAGCACTGTTCACTGAGTCTTGGTAGACTTGCATCCTAGCCCCCGCACTTTTATCAAAATGAGGCCCGGTACAACAGCCGATTAAATTCGATTTTGATTTATTTAAATCATAAAATGAATTCAACCGATTTACAGTTTTGCCACTGAACTTCAAAAGCTCATAACTTTCACGTTTTAACTCTGATTTGACCCGTTCAAGTTGCATTAGATCCGTCTCGTCGAGCTCTATGCAGTAGATCAGTTTACGTTCTGTTTTCATAATGTTTGATGTACTGTTTCTTATATTGCTTTGTTTGGGCCATGTGATGATGCTTGATCCAGCGAGTGCGAGCTACGCGGAACCTCAGAATCCAGCCTTCGTCTTCGTCGATCCGACCCAGCCCAAAGGCAAGTGTCCTTGAACATCTTGCTCCTGTATTTATTTTATTTTGAGTTAGAGTAGTTAGATCCAATAGTTGCATGCAGTCTTAAATTGAATCTCATGTTAAGGTTTACTAGAATTTGCTCATATTATCCTTGTCACCTGGTTTGGATGTATTGGGTAGAAGTCATGCTTAGCCCTGCTGTCTTGGGATGGGATGGTTGTTTAATATTAATCTTGATTAATGATCTATGGAACATGGACTGGTAATGAGTAGTATGGTGAGTAGGTAAATCCGGCAGGATGGACCGAGTGGTGGTTTTTGTGCCGTGGGACTCGGCAGCTAGTTTTGTTTTCTGGTTCTGGGCTTGTGCTAGACTTATCCTGCCTAGATCCCTAGGACCCGGTTCTCGAAGCCTGTAACCCGGCTTAACAGCGCAGCCATGAGATCTGGATGGGCTGGACCTGGCTAATTAATTAGTTTCCTCCAAGCTATGCTACACGGGGGTTGTATAGTGGCTCAAGAGGGGTTCCCTGGGTCGCTGACTTATGTACGGGGATGAATCCTTAGAGTACGTGTAGCACAGGCTTGGAGGGGCTTTGTAAGGCCTTGCAGTGCAACCCGCTATGCACCTTGGCAGTGTTTAGCGTGACGGGTAATGCACGACTCATGGGTAACGATGTGCAACCTCTGCAGAGTGTTTAAACTGATATATCAGCCGTGCTCACGGTCACGAGCGACTTGGACTTCTTCGAGATTAGTTGGTGGTTTGGTTCTGGTTCGTTAGAGAAGCCTTATGTGGTCATTAGTGCCATATGACATGGGTACAGAAGCTTCTTCTACGCGGGTTACTGCTTGGTACGGGAGCGATTCCCAGGCACGGGCACAGACCTGGTGTTATTACGGAAGGTAGCTCTCTATGTCGTGACGTATGGAACTAATACACATAGGACTCCTTGTAATGACCTGGTTCGGGTCATCTGATGGACTTCAGGTGTGGTTTGCCTGATGGACTTCAGGTGTGGGTTTGCTTGGTGTGACTCGTGTGGTTGCTTGGTGGACTCCAAGTGTTGGTTACTCAGTGTGACTCCGAGTGTGGTTTGCTCGGTGCGACTCCGAGTGTGGTTACTGTTACAGATGGAGACTGTGGTTATAACCTAGTAAATAGGTGCATAGCAAATAGGATTTACAAGGATGTGTTGCTTTAGGCGCTTGAGTCAAACAGAGTCAGCCTACCTTTGTTTTTAGCCGCATAAGCATATATTTCCTACACTTGCGGAGTACATTTCGATGTACTCACCCTTCCTCTTTGAACCCCCTACTACCCCACCCCACGTTGGAGTCTACGACGCGGAGCAGGAGTACCCAGAAGATAGGATACGACCCGGACGACTTGCACTAGGATGGCGCAGCCCCCGGTCGACCTTCCTGTGAAGATGGCGTCCAGTTTTCTGCGAGTCTACATTAGAGTTAGACTGAGAGTCTGTACTTTTCTTTCAGACCCGAGGGTCATTTTGTAATAATGTTCGATATATTAATAAAGCATTGTTTTGATATTTACTATGATGTGGATATATATATGAAAAATTGATCCTGGAATACATATATTGTGCTCCAATTTTGTTCTTAAAATTGGGGTGTCACAATTACTTAACTTATTCAAAGCTTACTTACCTATCCACTTAATCCTCTTTTATTGATTCATTTAAACAGTGCATAACTATCACCACATTGAAATGACTTCACAAAATCCCCAAACTTTTACACAGGCTACTACAGACCAAAACAACTCTACCATAAAAATTTCAGCACAAAACAGTAATTCTAGCATACTGCAAAAATTAACTTTATTAATTCACAAATTAGGTATTTTTCATGGTTTGTACTATCAACTGTCAAATCAGTCCAACAAACATTTTTCATGGCATCCTTATACTCTAACATAAACACACAAAATTACCAACCTCAGAATCTAAGCATTTTTATTTATTCAAATTGCATAAAAAACTTCATTTAATCACTTTAAATCTTACAGCCAATATTTTCCACAGAACCTATATATATTATATTTTTCCAATTACTACTACTCAGCAAGAAAAACTTAACAAAATTGGAATCACATTTTTCCGAACTATATAGAATTAGTTATGCAATTTCCAATTTAACAGCCATTTACTTGATTAAATAAAACTGCACATAAAAAGCATCATAAAATATGCATCTAATATTTTTAACAGGTAGATACATCATTTTCCAGCACAACAAAATTTGTTTCACATCATTTGGACTTAAAATGAGCCTTGTATGAATTTTAGAATCATTTAACCTATTCTGCAAAAACCTGATAAAAGAAAAACACATCTAAAACGCTACGGGTACCCGACTTAACACACCCGAGACACAAATCTAACTGCTATGCACACCCGTATCTCCCGAGCCCTATTGCACCCAGACTTTCCCTTCTCTCTCTCACTCTCTCTGCGCCAGCGGGACCCGCAGGTCAGGCGACCCATGTCACCAGGTCAATAGGCCCACGCGTCAGCGGCGGCTTTTCCCCCCGCCGGCGTTCACCGGCCCTAGCTCATCGGCGGCGAGGGTTCCGGCGACACCAACCCTACCCTAGATTCGCCTTCGCGAGGCGGACAAGGTCGACCCACTTGCTGAGCCAGAGGGACAACCGGAAACAAGCTCGACGGCGGCCATGGCGGAGCGGCGGCGCTGCAACGCGACGGCGAGGCCCTTCTCGGCTATTCCGAGGCTTGGCGACGCAAGCACTAGCTCAAGCAAACCCTAAGCGACCTAATGGTGCGGTGCACGAGCCATGCCGACCCCGGCATGAGTCGGTGCCACGCACGGCGGCGGTCTGCGGCGGACATGGCCATGACAAGGCCTAGTTCCGGCCGAAGCACTGTGCTAGAGATGTCTCCATCTAAACCTAGGCAACTACGGGGGTAGAGAAGGCCGGAATGGGGCTCGGTTCGGGGTGGTTTGTGGCCGGAGATGGCCGGACCACGCAAAGGTCATGGCGGCAGCCATGGGGGTGCCCGAATATGGCAATCGGCGTTCCGCCGGGCTAGAGAAAGGAGAGGGGAAACCAACCGGTGCAAACGAGAGAGGAGGTCAAGGCGGAAAGATGAGCGAGGGAATCGGTCGGCATTGGTCCGGTGAGCGAGAAATCGCTCGTCGGAGTCGGGCGGCGCGCAGTGTTTTGCAGAGGAGGAAGATGGAGCAGAGAGGGCGAGTGCGAGTGAGTAAGCGGCTCGGGTTGCAAGCGCGAGGGGAAAGAGGAGGCAAAGGTGGCGCTTTCATGGGTTCAATGAACCTGGCTGGTTCCTATCTCCGCCGTTCCGACCGGGCACGGTGGCGGCCAGCGAGCGGCGGCCACGCGGCGAACGAGCAGAGCGGGGGCAGAAGGGCTGTCGGGGGAGTGGGAACGGCGCACGTGAGGGGCAAAGCGGCTGTTTGCTATGCGGGCGGCCGAACAGCGGGCAACAGCGACGGGCGACGCGGGCGAGCGGTGCGGCGCGCGCGGTGGGAGGAGAAGGAGACTGACGAGCGGGCCCCGCTAGGTTTAAACAAAAGAGGTTTCGTTGATTTTCTTCCCTGGCTTTTATCTCCCAAACCAAGCCAAACTAGAAAAAGGTCCTAAAAGCAAAGTTGCTTAGAATTTCACAAGGAACATTTCATCTTTAAGGCTTAAGTCCAAATTCTTCTTGGAAAAAGAATTTCACTCCTAGCCTATTTTTCTAATGCAAGAAATAAACAATAAATGACCTTTTCTGAAAAAGTACTTTTAAGCAAAGTTGTTTCCCTTGCCAAGATCTACAACTTGTTGGTTTAAGGCACTTGGTCAGAAAAACAAAGCATCTATTAACTATACAGAGACTAGGCAAGCACATAAACAAACATATCACACAAGATGTACATGAAATGATATGATGCTATGCTTATGCTATGTCAAGTTATGCATTTAGAGTTGCTTAACACCTAGGGTGTTTACAGCCCTCCCCTCCTTAAAGAAATCTCGTCCCGAGATTTGAGTTACTAACCATTTCTGATAAAAGTGTGGGTAAACCTCCTTTAGGTAGTCATCCATTTCCGAAGTGGCATCTCGATCATCCTGCTCACTCCACGTTACCTTGTATTGCTTAACTACTCTCCCGCGAGTTACTCTTTCTTTTTCGTGAAGTACTCAGTGCGGCTGTATAGAGTAAGTAAGATCGGGTTGCATCTTGATGTTGGCTGGTTGTACTTCTTCTTCTGGTACTCGAAGACACTTCTTCAGTTGTGACACATGGAATACAGGGAATATAGCCTTCAAATGTTCTGGCAATTGTAGTTGATAAGCTACTTCTCCTCTCCTTTTCACACACTCTATATGGCCCCACAAATCTTGGTGCTAACTTTCTTTTAACTCCAAAGCGTTTGACACCTTTCATAGGTGAAACCTTCAAGTAAACGTAATCACCGACACTGAATTCAAGCGGCCTTCTACGCTTATCCGCATAGCTCTTCTGTCCAGATTGTGCAGGTGCCATGTGTTGCTGAAGGTTCTAAATTGTTCTTCTGCTTCTTTAATGAAATCAATTCCATAATACCGACGTTCTCTCGGTTCAACCCAATTTACCCGTGTCCTGCATCTTCTACCATATAGGGCTTCAAAAGGTGCCATCTGAATGCTCTCTTGGTAACTATTGTTGTATGCGAATTCTGCTAACGGTAACCATTTCTACCAAGAACCTTTTGCTGATATAACGCAGGCTCTCAACATATCTTCCAACACTTGGTTCACTCTTTTTGTTTGCCCTGACGTTTGTGGATGAGGTAGGCCGAACTTCGGACAATTCTGTACCCAATTCTTTTTGCAGTTTCTCCCAGAACGGTGCAGCAAATTGTGACCCCCAATC
Organism: Coix lacryma-jobi var. lacryma-jobi; assembly: GCA_009763385.1. NCBI lineage: Eukaryota > Viridiplantae > Streptophyta > Magnoliopsida > Poales > Poaceae > Coix > Coix lacryma-jobi. Next base: position 101,191,730 of record CM019829.1, read on the forward strand.
TGAGACGATGATCTTTGGTATAACATGGAGTCGAACAATCTAATTTAAGTAGATCTCCGCATAGTCTGGTGCTCGATAGCGGTCTTGACTGGGATAAAATGTGCTGTTTTGGTGAGACGATCCACAACTACCCAAACTGAATCATTCCCTTCTGGGTAGTCGGCAGACCGGTGATAAAATCCATACTCACTTCTTCCCATTTCCACTCGGGTACGGATAACAGTTGAAGCATTCTGGCTGGCTGGCTTCAGGTGAATAGCTTTCACTCGACAACATGTATCACATCTAGCCACATAAGCAGTGATTTCTTTCTTCATTTGGTCCACCAAAATCTTGGACGTAAATCTTGATACATTTTAGCACTACCTGGATGAATAGATAACTTGGACAAATGTGCTTCATCCACAATCCGATTTCTGAGTTCTCTATTCTTAGGTACTACAAGGCGCTTGTCAAACCATAGGACTCCATTGTCATCAACTCAAAACCAGGCGCTTGTCAAACCATAGGACTCCATTGTCATCAACTCAAAACAAGGCGCTTGTCAAACCATAGGCTCAGCTGCAGCCTTTATCTTCTCCTTGATATGATAGATGCCTTTATCTGTCTTCTGCCCCTCAAAGATTTGATTAACTAATGTGCTACGCAGTTCAATATTATGCAGAATTGCAGGATGCATCAGACTGAACTCATCTTCTGGTGTTAACTTCAAAGTATTGCAATGCGATTTCCGACTCAAAGCGTCGGCAACCACATTTGCCTTTCCTGGTGATAGTGAATCTGCAGATTGTAATCTTTGATCAACTCAAGCCATCTTCTCTGCCTCATATTCAACTCAGGTTGCGTGAAGATATACTTAAGACTTTTGTGATCCGTGTACATATTACAGACATTACCGAGCAAATAATGTCTCCAGATCTTCAAAGCATGCGCAACTGCAGCTAACTCCAATCATGGGTAGGATAATTTACCTCATGTTTTCTCAACTGACGAGATGCATAAGCAATTACCCTGCCTTCTTGCATAAGGACACAACCAAAACCAACTTTTGACGCATCACAAAAGACATCAAAGGCTTTTCAATGTCTGGTTGAGCCAAAACAGGAGCAGTGGTCAATAGCTTCCGCATGGTATGGAAAGCAGTTTCACACTCCTCTATCCACTCAAACTTTTGATTCTTCTGCAACGCTTGTCATCGGTTTGCGATCTTGGAGAATCAGGAATGAAACGGCGATAGTATCCCCTTAAACCAAGAAAAGCTTCGAATCTCACTTCTTGCAACAGAAGTAGGAGCTTCCCCATCCATTACTTCTTGAACTTTACTAGGGTCCACAGAAATTCCTTCTTCTGACAGGATGTGGCCGAGAAATGTACTTTCTTCATCCAACCTCACACTTACTAAACTTAGCATAGAGTTTATGTTCCCTAAGTCTGTTAAAACGACTCTCAAATATTCAACATGGTCTTCGAGGCTTTCTGAGTAGACCAGAATATCATCAATGAACACTACTACAAACTTATCCAATTCCGGCATAAAATCGAGTTCATTAAGCTCATGAAGTAGCTGGAGCATTGGTCAACCCAAAAGACATGACAAGGTATTCATTAACCCATATCTGGTTGAGAAAGCGGTCTTTTGGGATATCTTGTGGCCGAATTCGGATCTGATGATAACCTGACCTCAAATCAATCTTGGAAAACACCTTGGCTCTGAACAATTGGTCAAATAGAATGTCTATCCGTGGCAACGGATACTTGTTCTTGATGGTCACGGCATTGAGTGGACGATAATCCACACACATCTATAACGACTTATCCTTCTTCCTTAACAAACAAGGCTGGACAACCCCATTCCGATATGCTAGGCTGAATGAACCCTTGCCTAAGAGTTCCTTGATCTGAGTCTTGATTCTGCTAGCTCATTGGGTGGCATACGGTACGGTCTTCTCGAGATTGGTGCTGTCCCTGGTACAACTCAATTGTGAACTCCACTGCCCTCTTGGGTGGTAACCCTGGTAACTCTTCTGGGAAGACATCCGAAAATCTCGACAACTGGAATTTTTGAAAGATCTTCTATGGTTAGAGTGCAGATAGGTCAACAAAATTGGCACCTCGAGCAGAGATACACGATTTTTTACCCATTCGTCCATCCGATAAGGTAAGAGTTCTATTAGCAGTGTCTACCACCGTGTTCCACACTCATCCAACTCATACCTAAGACTACATCCAAGCTTAGTCCCGGGCAAAACTACTAATTAGCTCCAAACTTGTGCCCTCCAATCTCGATGGTCGCATTACAACCATCTATCTGGATAACACGCTACTCCCATGGAGCCTTACGCGAAACCCATAATCCATTTCAGACATTTTCTTGATTATTTTGTGCAAATGCTTTTGCTCAGAAGGAATGCGATGATCCAGTATCAAACAAAAACAACTGCAGGATGGTGGTTCACAAGACACATACCAGCGGTCACAGGTTCTCCTGCGCGGGCTTCCTCAGCTATCATGTTGTGCAGGCGTGCGGGGTAGTTAGCCTGCTGCTTTCTTTGGGTGTTGGGCAATATCTTGCGAAATGCCCTCTTGATTGCAAATTGAAGCACGGCCACGAGTAATAGCCTTGTTCCCAGTTGAATTGCCTTGACCAACTCGAGCTTGAGTTGCCGCTATCTTGTACGCCTCTGGTTACGCTGATATTGTTGCTCACCTTTCTTCTGGGGTGGCCTGAAACGAGCTCCAGGCGTTGGTGGGTCGATATTGGGAACATTGAGCTGGTGGTCCTCTAGGCTGAGATGGTCCGATTCCAAAGTTCCTTACGGGCCTTGCCCGCTGCATGCTTATGTTGTTGATTCTCTTGGGTGAGACATCACTGATGAATCATTGAAAATGGTATGAGATGATGTACCCATAGACTTTCCCATTTGGTATTCAACCCTCTCTTGAAACTGGCTATCTTCTTGGCTTTCGGTGTTTACGAACTCTGGAGCATAACGAGATAAAGAATTGAACACACGATGGTACTCTGTGATTGAGTGAGTTCTCCCTGGGTCAAGAACTCATGAATTCTGCCACCTTCATCTGAATCAATCCTGGCGGAATGTAATGTCCTCGGATAGCTTGCGAGAACATCTCCCAGGTGACAGGAGCACGGGCAGGATAGGTAGTACGATGGTTTCCCACCATATCCCGGCCGGTCGCTGAAGTTGATGCACGACATATTCTGCTTTCAGCTCTTTAGTGAGCCTGAGCAACCGGAACTTCTGCTCTATGGTATGCAGCCATTCTTCTGCTTCCAAAGGTTTAGTAGCTTCCTTGAAAAGGGGCAGCTTGGTACCCAGAAAGTCCTTGAATGAGTTGTACTGGTTTGGTTCAGGGCGCTGGTTGCCATGTGCGAAGTTCTCACGTAGCAACGCCTCGATATTGCGCTGACTCCCTGAAAGGTCCAAATTGACTAAAGGGGGGTGAATAGCCTAATTAAAAATCTACAAACCTTAGGCAAACACTATTAGTATAACACAAATGGCGAAGCTTTTTGTGCTAGCCTAATAGTGTGTTGCAAGCCACCTATCCAACAATTCTACCCAAATTTCTATGACACACAATCAACTAGAGCTAATATCTAATGCGGAATAAAACTATCTAGCTCTAGTACAAGTATGATATACAAAAGTATATGAGACAAGTATGTGCAATAGATAGACTAAGCAAGCTAATCACAACTAGCTACACAAGGTATATAGCAAGAGATATACAACAAGTGATAGTATCTACACAAGAGAAATAGCTCAAGGTAAATACTCAAAGTAAATGAGCTAGATAGAGGTGGTTTCACCGAGCCTTTGGGATCGCCTAGTAGAGCCAACCACCGGTGAAATCCACTTGTGATGCCAATCACCAAGAATGTGAATATGAAGACCAATCACCAAGATATGAATAGCAATCACAATAAGCACACGGGACACCAAGATTTATCCCGAGGTTCACGTGCTTGCCGACACGCTACTCCCCGTTGTGTCGACCAACACTAGGTGACCCGGTGGCTGATTGGCACAAAGCCAAGCTCACAAAGAGCGCCACAAAATCTACCGCTAGTGAGGTAGCTCAATGACACGAGCAATCCACTAAGGATGCCTCTTGCCGCTCTGGCTTAGTGAGGCTCAAAAACCTCTCACAATCACGATCGGTTGTGGCCAAGAACAATCGCCTTCTCTTGCCACAACACCACAACACCTCCAAGCCATCTAGGCACCGGCAAATGCCAAGAGTAACAAGAAACTCAAAGCCGATGCGAAGAACTAGTGCCACTAGATTGACCCTTTCAAATCACGCACTAGATCACTCAATGTCACTTGGTTTGATAAAATCAACTTGGGAGATGAGTTGGGAGGCTTGCCAAAGCTCACTAGAATGCTTAGGAATCAAAATGTGCAAGAGAGAAACCAAGTGAGCCGGCAAATCCCCTTAATTAGGCCACTCAAGTTGGCCTAGCCGTTGGGCCAGAATCGGGGGCATCGGACGTGCCGATGCCCAACCATCGGACGCTGCCCCAGCGTCCGATGCTCCAGATGGAGCCACGTGTCCCCATGATATCAATTCAGCATGTCAGATCCCACGTTCATTTCACTTCGCGCCACGGTTAAAGTGACATCGGACGCGCCGATGCCAGGCATCGGACGCTCCGATGCCACTACTCATTTTAGCACAAACCTACGTCACATCCGACGCGCAGGCACCATCACATCGGACGCTCAACCCTTGTGTCTGATGACCATGCAGAGAGGTTCCAGAAAGGTTCAAATCACATCGGACGCGTCCGCTGGATCGGCATCGGACACAGACGAGCGTCCGATGCTCCCTGGAAAGCACGCTCATGCCTCGTCACCTGCATCGGACTCTGCAACAGTGTTTCCTCAGCGTCTGTTGCCAGCGTCCGATGCTCCTTCATCAACAGTCTGTAGCTAGGGTTAGCCATCGGATGCTTGGCTCGGCGTCCGATGCCAGCGCCACCAGCGTCCGATGCTACTAACTCAGCACCTTTCGTTTTCTAACTTCTACCCTTGCTCCCATGCACCAACACCAAAGTGTTTCAGCACTTGTGCATGTGTGTTAGCATTTTACAAAGCATTTTCAAGGGTTTAGTTAGTCACTCACTAGGTTCATAGCATCGATATGTTAGACAACACCTAGTGGCACTTGAACACCGCATAAGCCATGAATTATCTCCTCTTAATAGTACGGCTATGTATCCTAATGTGATCACACTCACTAAGTGTCTTGATCACTAAAACAAAGCCCTATAGGTTATACCTTTGCCTTCGGGCCTCTTTGCTCCAACTCTTCTCTTCTTCATTCACCAATGGTAGAGCACTCGATCTCTTGAGTGCTTGTGGCCGTCACCATCCTCCATGGTTGCCAACTTGCTAGCTCCACCACTTGGCTTGGTCCCAATCCTTTCTTATAGCTACACACATGCTTAGCAATAGGATTAGACCAATAGGTTTCATCAATTAACCAAAACCAAACTAGGGCTTTCAATCTGTAACAGAACCGACCAATTTGTACCAGATTAAGCACCGAATCGCTGCTTTCACAGAGACTACAAGTACTTAAGCTCGTACAAACCCGGTAGTCCGGAAATCTCGAAGGATTTCAAGTCATTCAACTTTAACCAAGATCGTAATAGATTAGCGTACATGCCCACAAGGTACATTCAGTTCGCACATAGTTCAAATACATCGGAGTTCGATAGTTATTACAAACCATAGTTTCGAATTCAAGCGGAAGCAACATAGTTTTGAAACACAAGTCCTTGGTTCACAATACGGTGCCATATGCCTGATCTGTCCACAAAAGCATCAGGAAAGATAAGGATTGACCATGCCCATGGTCTAGTCACTGCCCTCGACGGGATACAGACAGTTCTCGCAGTAGCCGAAGAAACACTGCCCATCTGCAACAACAAGGGATAGCACCCTGAGTACGAGAAGGTACTCAGCTAGACTTCCCGTCATAAACCAGAATAATTGACACCAGGATTATGCAAGGCTGTATCTGAGGTTGGCCACACTTACCTTTTTGCATAAAAGCATTTTATTATTAAATAGTCCTCATTAGAGCATTAGCAGTCACTTTTATGTAATCAGCCTGATTATCTAGATTTGCACCTGATCTAGAGCAAACACTTGACTATTTATTCAAGCAAGAGTGACTATTTCATCAATAGCCTTTCAGATTCACCAACCATAACCATCATTAATTCCATATATTACTACGGTAACACATGCTCAGTCAAGTTACTCACTAACCAGGAGCGATGGCGATTATAATCGATTCCTACCAGCTGGGGACAAAATGTCGCACACTCGCCCGACACACCCGCCAGGCGGCCGTTGGCGACCACTCAGGAGGTTCGAGAACCCAAATCGCGGGACGGCCATGGACCCTTCTACACCGAGGGTTATCTCAATGCCAGGTCGCTCAAGCTATTAACTGCCCACGGTCATGCCAGGTCGATCAGGCCCTGCCTGCCCTCGGACCATGCCAGGTCGATCAGAATAGTTGCCCACGGTACATGTAAGGCCCTGGGTGTTAGGCGTCAACGTCTCCGTCACCGGCTCGAAACACCTTACTCGGCTTCACGGGAGGTACTCCGACCTACTCCGTTAAGTGATTGACGCGTTCAAAATGACTGAGGTGTGCCTTCGTCGGGTCCTAATCGACACAGACGGGAGACTACTAGCACACAGAACCCATGTCCTGCTGCTCCTACATCCCGCCCTGTCTCAGATTAATTATCACATGGTTATTTCCATGATAGCACCAGGCTAGTCATGATCAGTATCCACCTATATGCGGGAGACAGGAAATCACCCGACTTTTACCGGTCTAAGCAGGGCTAAGCATATAATCGAGCCTAGACCTAACAGGGATCACAAGATAATATTTGCAGGTGGACAAGGATAATTAATCAATGCAGCAACGGTATCACACAACTCCTATAACCTAATGCAACAATCATATCAGGTTAACTTGTAAACGTAATTTGCAAACCGTAGGAGAAAATGCTCGGGGCTTGCCTCGCTCGAAGTCGGCGGGGCGGTGATCACGGCACTCTGGCAGGTCCTCAGCGTCTCCTTCGGGATCCCCTCCTCGGTTGTCTCCTCCTGACGCTGCTCCTCCGGCGTGCCTTGGGCTTCCACTACCGACCCTGCATGATGCGGTTCATGAATGAATAACATGAATGCACATGGGATGCACGGTGATGCAACATGGAGTAACAACTCAGGAGATAGGCACTGTCATCTACTGCTACTCACTATATTTATTTAACATACTACTTACTAAGTCTTGTTGTCACCACATCAGAGTTGCTTAACGGTTTATTACCCTCTAAATATTTGTAGAATTAAATCTAGTTAATTAGGCCTATAGCAGTAACCTATCCTAGGCAGCTTCATAAAATCTATAAATTACTGGAGATTAATAGTACTTAATCTAACCCTCTGTCCAAATTTCATCCCATTTGGACCTAGACTCTATCCCCTATGAAAAAGACAAAATCTATCATGAACAGGTGCTTTGAACTACTCACCCTAGCAACAAGTGTCAAACAACAGATTTCTTATTTTTCTGCTGTGCTTCCTAGTACAAGAGCAATGTGCTTAAATTTTCAGGTTCATATTCCTCATATTTAATTACTACAAAATAACAAGGAAACGACATTTAACCATTTTAAAAGCTACTGTCAAATTAATTCATAGAATAACCTCATATTGTATTTTTCTCTGAAACTACACATTCATACAAACCTAACAAAACTGGAATCACATTTTTCTGACTTATACATAATTAGTTATGCATTTACCAAGTTATCAGCACTTTTCTAAATAAAAGCATCTACACATAAAAGTTTCACCAAGAATGCATTCAACAGTTTTCACTGATAGATCTAAACATGCTTGACCTAACAAAATTTGTTTCACAGGATTGGACATAAATGAGCCTTGTGGGAATTTTTGAAGCCTTTACATGATTCTGCAACACATTTAAAAGAAAACACAAACCTAATATACGGACTTCGGCCGAGGCACAGGACATGGCTTCGGCACACTCAGCGCGACTCGCCCGAGGCTTCGAGGCAAGGCTTCGGCGCCTTCAGCGCGATTCGGCTGAGGCCCGAGGCTCAGACCCATTTCTCCGATTCGCCCAGGCACACTGACAGTCGAGGCTAACCTATTCAGTCGAGGCCACTGACTCAACCGAGACTAGCTGACTCAACCGAGGCTTACTTGGCTCGACTCGACCGAGGCTTACTTGGCTCGACTCGACCGAGGCTTACTTGGCTCGACTCGACCGAGGCTTACTTGGCTCGACCTCGACCGAGGCTTACACAACCGACTCGATCGAGGCTCGAGGCGAAGGCTCGGCGCATCCGACTTACCGAGGCCTACAGCACTCAAGCTCTTCCCTTTCTCTCTTCCTTACTGCCAGTCGGGGCCCGCTGGTCAGAGTGACCAAGCTTCCGAGGCCGGGCTCGGCACGTTACCGCGCGAGGCCAGGCTCGGCAGTCAACGGCGGAGTTTGGCGCCGTGGTCGTTGACCGGCCCTAACTCGTCGACGGCGACCTTCGGGCGACACTGAGACCATCGTTGGGTGCGGGTTTACGAGACGAACACGACCGACTAACTGGCTGAGCCAGAGGGATACCGGAGCAAGCTCGACGGCGGCCATGGCGGAGCGGCGGCTCTGCGACTCGGCGGCGGAACTCCCCCGGCGGCTTGCGACTCGGCAAGGCTAGCACTAGCCCACGCAAACCTAAGCAACCTATTGGAGCAACTCCCAGGCTTCGGCATCCCCGGCATTGCCCGGCGCGATGCACGGCGGCGGTCCATGACGGACACAGCGCGACTGGCCCGTGGTCCGGCGAGCTCAGGGCGCGAGAGGGGTCTCCATTGACTCTAACTACTACGGCGGTAGAGAAGACTAGAACATGGCTCGGTTGGGATGGGCTTGGCCGGAGATGACCGGTCCACATGAAGTCACGGTGGCGGCCATGGCGGAAGCTTGCGGACGGCGTCCGCTGTTCCGGCAACTAGAGAGGGAGAGGTGAAACCAACCTTTGCCGAGAAAAAGGAGGTCACGGCGGAGAAACTGGCGGGAGGAATCGAGCGGCGGTGAGCGTGGTGGAGCGAGTAATCGCTCGCCGAGGTTCAGCGGGCGGCGGCGGAAATGGCGGCGGCGCTCCGCTCTGTGAAGGTGGGTGGAGTGGAGTGGAGTGAGTGGACTTCCTGGCTTGCAAGCTCAAGGCGGACAAGGCAAAAGGAACAAGTGCCTGGGTGTGTTACACCTGGCCAGTTCCCGTCGGGGGAACTCCCGACGGACGCGGCGGCGTCAGGCGTCGAGCTCCACGCGGCGGGCATGCACCGAGCTCCTGGGCGTCGTGCGAGTTTGCAGAGAGCGAGGGGTGACATGGCGCACGCGGCGCAAAACCGGGCGGCGGCGATGCCGGTGGTTTTGCCGGCCAGCGAGGCGGTCTCGCGGCGGCGGCAGGCTCGGTCGGCGCGGAGGGAGCGGCGCACGCGCGGGGAGGAAGAGAGGGACTGACCGGTGGGGTCCACGGTCAAAGATTAAACTAAAGAGGTTTTGTTTCAACTTTGATGCTCTATAACTTCTAAACTAGACCGAACTAGGAAAAGGTCCCAACAGCAAAGTTGCTTAGAATTTGTAAGGAACAATCATCCTTAAGGCTCCAGTCCAAATTCTGTGTTAAAAAGAAATTAGTGCTAAACCATTTTTCTAATGCAAGAAATCCTAACTAAAAAGCTTTTTCTGAGAAAGTGCTTTAAAGCAAAGTTGTTCCCCTCATCAAGATCTACACTTTGTTATAAGGCACTTGGTCAGAAACAGTAAGCATAACAAGGTTACACTAGAGACCAAACAAGGACTTAAGCCTTCACAAACATATGCACATGAAATGATGAGATGCTATGCTTATGCCATGCCAAATTATGCATTTAGGGATTGCTTAACACGGGGTGTTACACAATCTCCCCCTTTTTGGTAATTGATGAGAACCTATATAAAGATATGTGATTTAAATTTGAGTAACCACATCATGATAGTATTAGCTCCCCCTACATATGTTCTATAGAGTTTGGTTCTAAATTTTGCACATATCATGGATACGGATTGTGGGTGAGCAGTACTACCAATGATGATGCTAGGCATAAGAATGGACGCTTTGAAGCGTGATACCAATCTGAGTGCACATGTTATACCATCCTTAGCACCATTTATCATTACACATACATCAAAACTTAAGAACCCCGTGAGATCAACATTATAATAAGTTCTTGAACTACTTGAAAAACAAATATGTCTAGTTATAGATCTATACATGCTAGTAGGTCATGTCATCAATCATGTTCTAATACTAGCATTCACCACATAAGCATGAATAGCGAAACAAATAGCGTATGCAATGCAGTCAATTATATGAATATGCACATTTCAAAGGCATCGATCACGTTTATGAGCTTGCTCCCCCTATTTGTAAGCTCATTTTAGTTGTTTTCCACGCTCCAAAACACGTGAAACTACACTCTTTATCTCCCCCAATCATTAGCATATCTTTGTTGCATCATTTTCTCCCACTTTGTCAACAATTATCATAAAGGTGGGCCAAGTTTTAATGATAGGAGACAACATTGTTCATGAGATTCGCATGAGGTGATCATACTAAGTCAAGTGGTGGCTTAATCTAGCTTATGAGCATAAGACTGTTAACACGGTTTGCTCTAGAGTAAGCTTCTTCACACATCTTGCAATGGTTATCTTACTCATGTTGGTTAAACACCTATTGCTCACTTACTAGATCAAACAATAGAGTTACAAGCTCACAAACAAGTTATATGCTACCACTAGAACAAGTCAAACATAGAAGCAATAGTGGTACCATATATACTTCAAATTTATTTGATTTATCATGAATGAGCCTAAACAAGCAATGTGATGGCTATATGAGCTAGATCACAACCTAATAAGAATGAATGCACATGTCAAACAATTTCACCTTTGCTTTCTTGGAGGGGAGCATGTCATATGTGGGGTTGCATTTAACTCATGTTGGGGAAGTCTAGGATATTCAATTCATTCCTTAGCTTGCAAAACCTTCTCTCATCTAATGGCTTGGTGAAGATATCAGCAAGTTGATCATCGGTGCCCACACTTTCAATAGATATATCTTTATTTGCTTGATGATCTCTAATGAAGTGATGCCTTATATCAATGTGCTTTGTCCTTGAGTGTTGAACCGGGTTGGTGGCTATTTTGACGGCGCTCTCATTATCACATAGCAATGGGACTTGTCCAAACTTGACTCCATAATCTTGCAATGTTGCTTTCATCCATAGCAATTGTGCACAACAACTACCCACGGATATGTATTCGGCTTCGGCGGTAGAGAGTGCAACACTATTTTGCTTCTTGATGACCATGAGACAATTGATCTTCCAAGCAATTGACAAGTGCCCGATGTGCTCTTTCTATCCACCTTGCATCCCGCATAATCAGAATTCGAGTATCCAATCAATTCAAATTGAGAGCCCTTGGGATACCATAGTCCAACATTAGGAGTGTGCTTCAAATATCTCAATATTCTTTTGGTTGCCTTCAAATGACTTTCTCTTGGTGAAGCTTGGAACCTTGCACACATGCACACACTAAACATGACATCCGGCCTTGATGCAATCACATAGAGTAGGCTTCCAATCATTGACCGATATAGCTTTTGATCCACCATGTCACCACTAGAGTCACTATCCAAATGTCCATTTGTGCCCATTGGAGTGTTATTGCGTTTGCTTCATCTAGCCCGAACTTCTTGAGCATGTCCTTGATGTACTTGCCTTGACTAACGAATGTGTCTTTCTTCATTTGCTTGATTTGTAGACCAAGAAGTAACTAAGCTCTCCAATCATAGACATCTCAAACTCCTTAGCCATCATCTCTCCAAATTCTTCACAAAAGTCTTGGTTTGTTGATCCAAAGATAATGTCATCCACATAGATTTGCAATACAAACAAGTCACTTCCAATCTTCTTGGTGAAGAGAGTGGTGTCAACCTTCCCATTTTGAATGAATCTTTGGCTAACAAGAAATCCCTCAATCTTTCATACCATGCTCTTGGCTTTTTTCAACCCATAAAGTGCCTTCTTGAGCTTGTACACATGGTTGGGCTTCTTCAAATCTTCAAATCCGGAGGTTGCTCAACATACACTAGCTCATTGATGAATCCATTGAGAAATGCACTCTTGACATCCATTTGATAGAGCTTGATGTTGTGAGAACAAGCATATGCAAGTAAGATTCTTATGGCCTCCAATCTAGCAACCGGTGCATAGGTTTCTCCAAAGTCAATACCTTCCATTTGAGTGTACCCTTGTGCAACCAATCTTGCTTTGTTTCTAACAACAATGCCATCTTCATCTTGCTTGTTCCAGAAAACCATCTTGCCAATCACATTTGTATTCTTTGGTCTTTCCACTAACTCCCAAACATCATTGCGGGTAAAGTTGTTCAACTCTTCATGCATTGCATTACCCAATCAACATCCATCAAGCTTCATCAATCTTGGTTGGCTCAATAGATGATACAAATGAGTAGTGTTCACAAAAAGATGCCAATCTTGATCTTGTTTGCACACCTCTTCTTATGTCACCAACAATTTGATCCAAAGGATGATCTCTGGCAATATGTGTTGGTTGGAGCACTTGTTGCGGTTGGGCACTTGCTCTTGCACTAGCATCTTGTTGATTTTGAGAACCACTAGAGCTTGCAATATCATTGTCATGAATGGTTGGAGGACAGAGCACTTGATCTTTGTCATCTTCGATGTCAATCACTTGCTTTGGCCTTATATCACCAATGTCCATGTTCTTCATAGCTTCTACCAATTGTGTTCCTCTCACATCATCTAGATTATCTTGTTCTTCATGTGAGCCATTGGTTTCATCAAACTCAACATCATGGACTTCTTCAACTATTCTTGATGTGTTGTTCCACACTCTATATGCCTTGCTTGTAGTGGAGTAACCAAGTAGAAACCCTTCATCACACTTCTTTTCAAACTTGCCAAGTCTTGTGCCCTTCTTCAATATGTAGCACTTGCACCCAAGACCGGGAAATATGCAATGTTGGGCTTTCTATCATTGAGGAGCTCATATGGTGTCTTCTTCAATAGAGGGTGACAATAGAGCCGGTTGCTATAATAGCATGCCGTGTTGATTGCTTCGGCCCAAAGGAATCACTCACATTGTATTCACTAAGCATGGATCTTGACAAATCAATGAGTGTCCTATTCTTCCTTTCAACTATCCCATTGGATTGAGGTGTATACTTGGCCGAGAATTGATGCTTGATTCCATATCATCACATAGCTCATCAACTCTTGTGTTCCTAAACTCACTTCCATTGTCACTTCTCACTTTCTTGATTCTTCTATCAAACTCATTTTGACTTCTCTTGACAAAGGTTTTGAATATGCCAAACACTTCACTTTGTCAACGAGACAAAAGACCCATGTGAATCTTGTATAGTCATCCACTATCACAAAGCCATACTTGTTTCCCCCAATACTTGCATATGTAGTTGGTCCAAACAAGTCCATGTGCAACAACTCAAGTGCATGTGTAGTGCTTATCATTCCTTTGTTGGGATGAGTGTTTCCAACTTGCTTTCCCATTTGACATGCACTACATAGCTTATCTTTCTCAAAATGAACATCTTTTAGCCCTCTAACCATGTCATGCTTCACTAGCCTCTTTAGTTGCTTCATTCCAACATGTCCCAAGCGCCTATGCCATAGCCAACCCATACTTGATTTGGTGAATAAGCATGTTGTCAATTAAGCTTCACTAGCATCAAAGTCCACCAAATAGAGGTTCTCATATCTAAATCCTTTGAACACCAAGTCACTTCCATCAACACTCACTATCTCCACATCATCAACCCTAAATATGCATTTGAATCCCAAATCACATAATTGTGCCACGGACAACAAGTTGAAGTTGAGAGATTCCACTAATAGCACATTGGAGATGCTCAAGTCATTGGATATTGCAATCTTGCCAAGCCTTTGACCTTGCCTTTCTTGTTGTCACCAAATGTGATAGCATCTACATGATCATTGCCACTAGTATTGATTGATTTGAACATTCTTCCATCTCTGGTCATGTGTTGAGTGCACCCACTATCAAGCACCCAATGCCTTCCTCCCGCTTTATAATTCACCTACAAAGAGATCAATTATTTTTAGGTACCCATTCTTTTTGGGCCCACCAAGGTTAGTCACCAAGCTCTTGGGCACCCAAATTGCCTTCTTCTTTGGGCCAACCAAGGGTGCACCAATATACTTAGCCTTCACACCATTAGTGCCCTTTGTAAGCATATAACAAGAATCAAGTCTAATAGATGAAATATGAGCATTGTTCTTGTTCTTGTTCTTGTTAAAGCAATTTTGCTCTATGTGCCCGGATTGCTTGCAATATAGCAATACCGACCATTGCTCTTCACAAACTAGTCTTGTGAGGAGCAAAAGCGGCCTTGCCCTTCTTGGGGGTATAGCCAAGTCCCTCCTTGTTGAGTGGACATCTTTGGCTACCCAAGCACTTAAGCAAGCGGGCATCTCCACCATAGGCATTGCCTAAAGCATGAGTGAGCTCATACACCTTGTTCTTAAGGTTCTCATTTTCTACCACTAATGATGAATCACATGTAGTAGAAGTAGGCATTTTAGTTGAGCTAGATGATGATGCATTGGTGGGAGCAACAATAATAGAAGCATAAAAAGATTCATCAAGAATATCACATGTTACTCCTGCATTGCATGTCTCTACAACATCCTCAATCTTACTTTGATAAGGAGGGAGGAGTGGGCTTCCTTAAGCCTAGTGTGAGCTTGGTCAAGCTTCTCATGGGCTTCCTCTAGCCTCTCATGAGTAGACTTGAGCTCATCAAAGGATTGCTCAAGAGCCTTGTTGGCCTTGCGCAATTCTTTGCACTCCTTCCTCTTAGTCTCAATGTAAGAGTGAGCATCTTGTAGCATGCTCATGAGGTCCTCCTTTGAGTATTCCTCATCATCATCACTCTCACTCTCACTTTCACTCTCATCGGATGATACCTTAGTGGCCTTAGCCATGAAGCATGTCGATGGAGTGTTGAAGATAGAAGGCTTGCTTGAAATAGCAAGACTAGCCATAGCCTTCTCTTGGTGGTCTTCCTCTCATCATCACTAGAATCATCATCATCGGTTGAGGAAGCATCACTATCCCATGTCACAAGATAGCAACCACCTTTCTTCTTCTCCTTCTCTTCTCTTTCTTTTCCTTCTTTTCTTTCTTGTCCTTCTTCTTGCTCTTCTTGCGGTCATCATCATCTTCATCACTAGAATATGGACAATCCGCAATGAAGTGATCCTTGCTCTTGCATCTATAGCACCTTTAGTTGTGCTCTTGGTTGCATCTCTTCTCTTTCTTGCTCCATATCCCTTCTTCTTCATGAACTTGCCAATCTCTTCACAAGAGAGCCATTTCTTCATCATCCATTTCACTAAACCTTGTACTAGCTTCATCATCACTTTCCTCCTTCTTTGCTTTGCCCTTGCTCTTGCTCTTGGAGGATGATGCCTTGAATGCTACGGTCTTCTTCTTCTTCTCTTCCTCTTGGGCTCCCCCATCCCTTTCCACACGGTATGTGTCTTGTGTGACCACATCACCTAGTACTTGGTTTGGGGTTATCGTATCCAATCCTTCCCTCACTAGGATAGTCACCAAAGTATCAAACCTTGGTGGCAAGCATCTCAAGAACTTGTGAGAAAAGTCCTTGTCCTCTACCTTTCCTCCCAAGGCCTTAAGTCATTGATAATGACTTGCAACTGGTGAAACATCTCCGGTATGCTTTCATCATCTTGCATATTGAACATGGCAAGCTTGTCCTTGAGAATGTATAGCTTGGCGCCCTTGACCGCCTTGGTGCCTTCATATGTCTCCTCCAATCTCTCCCATATCTCACTTGCTCTTTCAAGTCTTTGATTTGCTCAAACACCTTTGTGTCAAAAGCTTCATAGAACAAGTTGATTGCCACATCATTCCATTGAAGCTTCTCTGAGTGGGACTTGCGGGGTCAATTATTGCAAAGTCATGCTCAATTACTTCCCAAATCTTTCTATTCATTCCTCTTGTGAATGTGCACATCTTCCTCTTCCAACAATCGAAGTTGGTGCCGTCAAAATGTGGTGGCTTTCCCATATAGTTGATTTGAGCCATTTTAACACCGGAGGTTAAGCCTCAAACAAACGGTGACCACGGCTCTGATACCACTTGAAAGGTCCAATTGGCTAGAGGGGGGTGAATAGCCTAATTAAAATCTACAAAACACTTAGGCAAACACTATTAGTATAACAAATGGCGAAGCTTTTTGCGCTAGCCTAATAGTGTGTTGCAAGCCACCTATCCAACAATTCTACCCAAAATTTCTATGACACACAATCAACTAGAGCTAATATCTAATGCAGAATAAAGCTATCTAGCTCTAGTACAAGTATGATATACAAAAAAGTATATAAGACAAGTATGTGCAATAGATAGACTAAGCAAGCTAATCACATCTAGCTACACAAGTATATAGCAAGAGATATACAACAAGTGATAGTATCTACAAAGAAAATAGCTCAAGTAAATACTCAAAGTAAATGAGCTAGATAGAGGTGGTTTCACCGAGCCTTCGAGATCGCCTTAGAGAGCCAATCACCGGTGAAATCCACTTGTGATGCCAATCACCAAGAATGTGAATATGAAGACCAATCACCAAGATATGAATAGCAATCACAATAAGCACACGGGACACCAAGATTTATCCCGAGGTTCACGTGCTTGTCGGCACGCTACTCCCCGTTGTGTCGACCAACACTAGGTGACCCAGTGATATTGGCACAAAGCCAAGCTCACAAAGAGCGCCACGAGAATCTACCGCTAGTGAGGTAGCTCAATGACACGAGCAATCCACTAAGGATGCCTCTTGCCGCTCCGGCGAGGTGAGGCTCCAAAACCTCTCACAATCACGATCGGTGGTGGCCAAGAACAATCACCTTCTCTTGCCAACAACATGACAACACCTCCAAGCCGTCTAGGCACTGGCAAATGCCAAGAGTAACAAGAAACTCAAAGCCAATGCGAAGAACTAGTGCCACTAGATTGAACTCTTTCAAATCACGCACTAGATCACACAATCTCACTTGGTTTGATCAAATCAACTTGGGAGATGAGTTGGAAGGCTTGCCAAAGCTCACTAGAATGCTTAGGAATCAAAATATGCAAGAGAGAAACAAGTGAGCCGGCCAAGCCCCTTAAATAGCCACTCAAGTTGGCCTAGCCGTTGGGCCAGAATCGGGGGCATCGAACGCGCCGATGCTCAACCATCGGACGCTGCCCCAGCGTCCGATGCTTCCAGATGGAGCCACGTGTCCCCCTGATATGAATTCAGCCTGTCAGATCCCAACGGTCATTTCACTTCGCGCCACGGTTAAAGTGACATCGGACGCGCCGATGCCAGGCATCGGACGCGCCGATGCCAGGCATCGGACGCTCCGATGCCACTGCTCATTTCAGCACAAACCTACGTCACATCGGACGCGCAGGCACCATCACATCGGACGCTCAACCCCTGCGTCCGTTGACCATGCAGAGAGGTTCCAGAAAGGTTCAAATCACATCGTACGCGTCCGCTGGATAGGCATCAGACGCAGACGAGCGTCCGATGCTCCTGGAAAGCACGCTCGCGCCTCGTCACCTGCATCGGACTCTGCAACAGTGTTTCCTCAGCGTCTGTTGCCAGCATCTGATGCTCCTTCATCAACAGTCTGTAGCTAGGGTTAGCCATCAGACGCTTGCTCAGCGTCCGATGCCAGCGCCACCAGCGTCCGATGCTGCTAACTCAGCACCTTTCATTTTCTAACTTCTAACCTTGCTCCCATGCGCCAACACCAAAGTGTTTCAGCACTTGTGCATGTGTTTAGCATTTTACAAAGCATTTTCCAAGGGTTTAGTTAGTCACTCACTAGGTTGTAGCATCGATATGTTAGAGAACACCTAGTGGCACTTGAACACACGCATAAGCCGTGAATTATCTCCTCTTAATAGTATGGCTATGTATCCTAAATGTGATCACACTCACTAAGTGTCTCGATCACTAAAACAAAGAGCCTTATAGGTTATACCTTTGCCTTCGGGACTCTTTGCTCCAACTCTTCTCTTCTTCATTTCACCAATGGTAGAGCACTCGATCTCTTGAGTGCTTGTGGCCGTCACCATCCTCCATGGTTGCCAACTTGCTAGCTCCACCACTTGGCTTGGTCCCAATCCTTTCTTATAAGCTACACACATGCTTAGCAATAGGATTAGACCAAATAGGTTTCATCAATTAACCAAAACCAAACTAGGGCTTTCAATCTCCCCCTTTTTGGTAATTGATGACAACCTATAAAAGATGGTGATTTAAATTTGAGTAAACCACATTGATAGTATTAGCTCCCCCTACATATGTGCTATAGAGTTTGGTTCCAAATTTTGCACATATGTATGGATACGGATTGTGGGTGAGCAGTACTACCAATGATGATGCTAAGGCATAAGAATGGACCTTTGAAGCGTGATACCAATCAGAGTGCACATGTTATACCATCCTTAGCACCATTTATCATTAGACATACATCAAAACTTAAGAACCCCGTGAGATCAACATTATAATAAGGTTCTTGAACTACTTGAAAAACAAATATGTCTAGTTATAGATCTATACATGCTAGTAGGTCATGTCATCAATCATGTTCTAATACTAGCATTCACCACATAAGCATGAATAGCAAAACAAATAGCTTATGCAATGCAGTCAATTATATGAATATGCACATTTCAAATGCAACAATCACGTTTATGAGCTTGCTCCCCCTATTTGTAAGCTCATTTTAGTTGTTTTCCACGCTGCAAAACACGTGAAACTTACACTCGTTATCTCCCCCTATCATTAGCATATCTTTGTTGCATCATTTTCTCCCACTTTGTCACAAATTATCATAAAGGTGGGCCAAGTTTTAATGATAGGAGACAACATTGTTCATGAGATTCGCATGAGGTGATCATACTAAGTCAAGTGGTGGCTTAATCTAGCTTATGAGCATAAGACTGTTAACACGGTTTGCTCTAGAGTAAGCTTCTTCACACATCTTGCAATGGTTATCTTACTCATGTTGGTTAAACACCTATTGCTCACTTACTAGATCAACTAACACTAGAGTTACAAGCTCACAAAAAGTTAGTTATGCTACCACTAGAACAAGTCAAACATAAAAGTAATAGTGGTACCATATATACTTCAAATTTATTTGATTTATCATGAATGAGCCTAAACAAGCAATGTGATGGCTATATGAGCTAGATCACAACCTAATAAGAATGAATGCACATGTCAGACAATTTCACCTTTGCTTTCTTGAGGGGAGGCAGTGTCATATGTGGGGGTGGATTCAACTCATGTTGGAGAAGTCTAGGATATTCAATTCATTCCTTAGCTTGCAAAACCTTCTCTCATCTAATGGCTTGGTAAAGATATCGGCAAGTTGATCATCGGTGCCCAAACTTTCAATAGATATATCTTTCTTTGCTTGATGATCTCTAATGAAGTGATGCCTTATATCAATGTGATTTGTCCTTGAGTGTTGAACCGGGTTGGTGGCTATTTTGATGGCGCTCTCATTATCACATAGCAATGGGACTTGTCCAAACTTGACTCCATAATCTTGCAATGTTGCTCTCGTTCTCCCGGCGATGGATCTCCTCATGCAGGCGGTCATTATAGTCCTGGAGATGGTGAAGCTGCGACTCTAAGTCTCCCACTCGAAGCCTCATAAGCCTGTTCTGCTCGGTAGCACGCATGCCCTCAAGACATACACCTCGAAGTGACTCCTCGGTCTCAGCCATGATCGTGGACAAGAAGGTCATCATCCCCTGCTAGGCACTAAGCTGTTGTGCAATATCCCGCTTCCTCTGGGTCGCCTGGTGAAAGGTCCAAATTGGCTAGAGGGGGGTGAATGGCCTAATTAAAAATCTACAAAAACACTTAGGCAAACACTATTAGTATAACAAATGCGAAGCTTTTAGTGCTAGCCTAATAGTGTGTTGCAAGCCACCTATCCAACAATTGTACCTAATATTTCTATGTCACACAGTCAACTAGAGCTGATATCTAATGCAGAATAAGCTATCTAGCTCTAGTACAAGTATGAATTACAAAATGTATATGAGACAAGTATGTGCAATAGATAAACTAAGCAAGCTAATCACAACTAGCTACACAAGGTATATAACAAGAGATATACAACAAGTGATAGTATCTACACAAAAGGAATAGCTCAAAGTAAATACACAGAGTAAACAAGCTAGATAGAAGTGATTTCACCGAGCCTTCAGGAACGTCTAGTAGAAAGCCAATCACCGGTGAAATCCACTTGTGATGCCAATCACTGTTGACACTGGTTATCTATCAAAATTAAAGGATAAATAAAATGAAAACGGCATGAATTCAATCACCAATAAAGGTTTAGGGTTTTAATTGACAATATTCCATGAGTTTTGGTGAATTGTGATTCTGCAGGGACTAAACAGGGAAAACCGCACGGATTACTTCTCCTAGAAGGAAACCGAGGGAAGATTACGGAAACCGGCACGTCAGGAATACTCCAGAGGATCTAGAGGACACCAGAGGACACCACGAGGCAGGAACCCCAAGAGGCTTGCCAGGTGGGACCGACCGGTCCCACCCTAGGACCGGTCGGTCACCCCCTGGGCCCGATGGCCTCCGTCTTCTGGAAGCTTGCTCCACCGCCTTGAGGATCCATCTCAGCCCTACGTGAAGTCGGTTGATCTAACGGCTACGGTTGATTCTTCAGGGCTATATAAACAGGCCCCCAGGCCCTAGGGAAGATCAAGCCCCTCTTCAGAAAAGACTACGCCTCATTCAGAAACCCTAGAAGAGACTTCAAGAGCCAGCTTTCAAGTAGAAGACTAGTTACCCCTCTAGTTTAGGTTTAGAACCTAGTCTTATACTAGAACTAGAAGAGAGAGAGAGAGAGGAAGAGATCAAGAAGGAGCTCCGGCCTGTCGGATCAACTTCTTCATCTTGTACATGCGGATCAAGTTTATCTTCAACTTGCTTCAGCGAGTTTCGGTAATCAACGTCTATACTTAAGTTTGAGTCATTGTTCTTATTATTCTAAGGTTATGACTCTCTTTTGAGTACTTTAATTCTAAGTTGCTCTAGAGTTAGAGTAGTTGGATAGTGTAAGCGTGGTGCTTAGACTTGATAGCTCATAATGCCTCCTATAACGCCGGTAGTAGTGGTTGTTCGCAAGGGTGACTCTTATAGCCTTGTTGATTCTTCTATAGTCCACTTACCCGTGTGTAGGCTCGGTAGGATTATACATTTGCATAAAAGACTCATACTCTGTCTGTGACCTTTTATGGCAACTTCCCCACTAAGAATAATATAAACATATCACTCTTAAATTGGAATTAGACAGCCTTAATGATCCCCTCTATACTTCTAGATTCTCCGTCCTTGTTAGCTACTCAGGGGTTAGACTTTAAGACTTAATATTATCTGTTCCTTTGGGTTCGATATTAAAACTAGGTTACTCCGGTGAAGTGCTACATCGCTAGATTTTATTTGTGCGCTTGCGGATAAAGTAGAGTGTGCGTTAATTTATACCAACAAGCATTTCTGGCGCCGTTGCCGGGGAACGGTAGATCATCTTAAGTCTTAGTTTAAGCTTGTATTATACTTTTATCTTTTCTTTTTTGCCCCAGTCTTTTCATTATTTTTGTGTTCATTTTTATGAATGTTGTTTTGAATTCCACTCTTATCTATCACTACCCCATGAGCGCAAGCTATAACCAGTAGAATCCTTACACCCTATCATAACATCTGGTTATTAGGTACGCCTACCTTTCCGCTGCACTTCCTTTTGTAATGAGCATAGAAATATAATTGTGACATTATTCCTTCGGGTATTCTTGTCACTAACCTTTCCAGGTGTAGAGCATAAAAGAACGAAGGAACAACAACACAAGGTATGCCCAACCAATCACCATGTAACATTGAATTACATTCATCCAATCTTGATTTGTGCAAAATCCAAGTTTGGGGAATAGACTTTCTAAGAGCATATTTTGCCATGTTGCTATATTGTTGTCCCTACCTTTAAGACATGCTCATATACTAATCATCACCATCTGAATAAATCTCTATAATACTTTCATGCTACCCTCATTCGCTATATTATATATTTAGGTTTGGAGTACTTTCATACATCTCTTAAATTAAGCATGGTGCCTAGTTAGGAGTGGTGATCTTGCTTTCAAAGGCTTTTAATTTAAGCAATTAAGTTAAAATGCCTTCCTAGATCAAATTAGACATGGTGTCTAGGTTGATTTTTGAGCCGATAGTATGCTATAGTGGATATTGGATATTTTGTTGGACTAACCCCTGCAGGGAAACTTTCAATATCAATTTGGGAAAGTTCGGAGATGAACTCACACTGGAGATGAAGCAAGGCGTACAATGAACTTCAATAACTCTTGCACAATGAAGACTCAGCTCATTCATCATGGATGAAAGAACTGTGAGTATCAAAGTTTATTATTTTGTCTTCTACTGCAAGTTATCTTTTGCCTTGTTAAAGTGCAGCCAACACATGAAATACTAGTCTATACTAAAGTAATCCTAAAAACATCTTTTTATTAGCATAGATGCAAAATACATAAGTTCTGGATAATAACCCATGCTTCAAATTCTTGCAATCCTTCGGTATATGTCCACTAACATTACGCAGGAGAGAGATTTTGTCCATCCATGGTTGGTCTGAACATTGAAGATCCAAAACCCAAACCATAGACACACAAACCTCCTCTCAGATCACAAATGGTGCTAGCCTAGCTTTGAGTCTATTGGTAGTTCTTAGCTTCACTAAAGATAGTGCTAGGCAGCTATCCCCGGTAACGACCCAGGAAAATGCTTGTTGGCACTTGCTAACGTTGTTACTAGAAGTAGACTATGGAGTCTATCCCCGGCAACAGCGTCAGAAATGCTTGAAGCAAGACCGGTCACTATACCTAAACGAGTGGAGCTAAAGCAGCTATCTACTAATGCCAAGCGGGGTTGTCAATCCCGACACTAGTAGGAGCTAGCTAGAGAGAATGCAATCTACCAGGAGGAGATTCTGCAAGCGCACAGAACTATCGTAGTAGCACTTTCGCCTGGAGTACCAGGTGTCGATTTATTTGATCCCAAGGGAAGGCTAGGGTGGTGTATGAGTTGAGTCAAGGAGGGATGAGAGTCAAAGAAAAGAGAAAAGGAAAAGGGGAGAAGGGAAGATGAAAGGCTAGAAAGAATATATGGGTGGATAGGTAAGGATGATATGGATGGCTAAGGTAAGGTGGATGGATAGGTAGATGGTAAATAAGGGTAGCTAAGGATAACTAAACTACTAACTACTGATAACTAATCCTAGATAACTACCAAGCAAGATAACTACGAAGCGAGACAGTTACGAAGCAAGGCAGACAAAAGACAATAAAGCAACTAAGTTGAGTAAAGTTTTATTCCTATCTTGTCAAGTATCAAGGCGTACTAGCCTTTACCACTTACTTAGGTTGAACGCTAGCACAACGAGCCTTACTGTTAAACTGGGCCAACTACGTGGTGGAATTCAAGGCGCACAAGGCTGTCACCGCCTGCTTGCTACCACAGCTATCCGGAGGTCCAGCCGTATCTGAAGGTAAGTCTATAACTAAGCACCACGCTTAACTATATTCTAATAACTATCTCTACCCTAGCTTTGAATAGAGACACCCTTGCGGACGTCAGAGCAAACACTTGACTTAATAAGATAAACACTAAACTAACTAAGCACCTATTGGCAAAGATCAAACACTAAGCTCACTAGAGATTAACTACTATGGCTAAGTGAATTGAACTGTAGGATAGCTAGGCACTCAAGCAATCAATCAAGTATACCACTCAATACTGATAAGTAAAATAAAGTAATACTTGAAATGATGAACTAGAATATAGTAAATGCTTGAGTAACAAGAGCAAAACCTGAACTGGAGATGAAGGAAGACTCTTCCCAGCTCCAGAACCGATCACTCGCACGCCTCTACTCTTGAGCTAAGCCTTGAGCAGCGCTACCGCGAGGGCGAAGATGCCTTGCTCTACTAGCTACCTACTTGCCTAAGCTCTCTAAGCTTCTAACCTAACTCTCACTTTCTTCTCTTGCTTTTCTTCTCTTGGAAGTGATGGTACTGTTGGGTGTGAATGAAGAGGTGCCTCCAGGGGGGTATTTATAGCCCAAATGAGTGAGGGGGGTTCTTATAGTGGGTAGCCAACCGACCTAGGGTTAGGTCAGGTGGCGGGCGCCACCCCCTACTGGCGGCTGCCAGCTCCCTGGCCGTTGGATGAACCGCCTCTGCTTCGCTTCAACGGCATCCAGGTGGTTGTCCAAGGCGGTTTGGAGGTCGGTTGCATGTCCTAGCAACCGACATTCAGCCTTGATCCACGCCACTTCATCCTGAGCCGTCCGATGCCACTGACCTAGTGACCAAGGGCCAAGATTTGGCCCTCGGGGGTCACACACACGGATCGATGACGTGGCAGGGAGGCCAACCCAAGTGGCAGGCGCCACTTAGAGGTGGCGGGCGCCACCTAGGGGTGGCGGGCGCCACCCCCCTTAGGCCCATTTGGGCCCTGCTGAGTGGGCTTGGCCTCTGGTGGGTCCATATGTCCAAATTTGGTTCAAATCCTGCATTCAAATAAAATTCTATGGACATATGGAATTTGGTAGTTTGAAACCTATTTGACTACATTTCATGCCTTTTTGGTGAACTTTAGGGTCAAATGTTGACGGTAAACAAGTGTTTAAGGACCGTCAACAGAGTCCTGCTTGGGCACTGATGGCAAACAGGATGCAACTTACCTCGTATGAGACAACCTATGCCTGCAACCATCATTGCCCAAGACATCAAGACAAGAAGTGGGAAGTTATCCTCTTTTCTATCAATCAGAGCTAGCTTGGGAGACAAGATGGTACCACTACAACAATAGCAAGATCTACAAATCCAAAACATGAACATGTTGTTTGGGAATCCATCTACATCACGAGCCAGCCTGGGAGAGACAATTCCGTTGTCTAGATGTGTTTCACAATCAAAGGGGGGAAGGAGAAACTTAGCTTCAAGACATATTGATCTCTTACTCACCACTTTGATCAGTACAAACCACTAGATGTTATCCCAGTCGAGAAGAAGAATATGATCCACCACTCATTCTTGGGAGGATCGTTTTTCAACACCATCAATGTTATCATCTTGCCGGACCTGGAGAAGTCAACTTTGGATCTTTCACTGCATTTTCAACATCTACATCACTTATAAGCAGCCAAAGAGAACCAAGATAAGACAGATAAGAAGGAGAGAACCAACTACCAAGAATTAAGGAGGGCATCATGAAGGATGAAAGCCACTGCACACAAGAGTTAGAAGATGGAAGATAATACCTGAGCCAGCAAATCAGGAAGACAGCCGATAAGATCTCCATCATCTAGACACTGTTGAGAGGACAATTCTCAGTTGTTACACTAAAAGACAAAAAAAACTCTCATGGAGGCCTCGAGTAGCAGCTCTAAATTCAAGTCTCTGCCAACCCAATGATTAAATGAAAAACAAGAAAGTGTTGGGAGCACACTTGCCTTACCCCCGCTCACGCGCAGGGGAGCGGCGAAGGTGGTGATCGTCAAAACTAATGCGAGGGTACAGGGAAACAAGAAAAGTGCTATTGTAGCTCTATTCCCCAAAAAACCATGTCCATTACACTGTTCATCCCCTGGTTTATAGGGAATACCATGGGACACTGACCAAATTACAAAAGGGTACAAGAAAGATTCCTCCACGCTGTACAACGAAGGGCAGAATTGTACAAACACAGATGGTGCGGAAACCCTAGTTAGCCTTCCGTATGTCCCACCGCCGCCCGGCTTGCGCTCACTCTCGCGGGGACGCGAGGGTTGACCTCCGGCTTGTGGAAAAATCCTCCAGTCACGAGGTCCGCGCCCGCTCGCCACCTGTTGAGCCTAAGCCTCCTAGCGAAGGTGTGCAGAACGCGCGAGGGTTGCTTCCAGTGTTCTTCACGCCTCTTGCCTGCAAGGACCGTTAAACATCCCGAGGGTCGAGCCAGTATTCGAAGGTTAGAAAGGTGACTCGAGGGACTTAACAAATAACAAGGGTTTTTACGAAGGTACGCAGGGCGCACGAGGGTCATTTTCTGTGTCAGCCTGCGTGACGTCACTGCCGAGGGTTCCTTCCCCCAACAGTAGCCCCTCGACGGCTTGGATCTAAAAAACGATCTTTAGGCCCAAGCAATGCCTTTGTTTGGGAATGAACAGTGTCCCTCGGCAGCGACGCCCGTGGCTGCTTGTGGGCCGGCCGTTGTATTTTATTTGTGATGTTGGGTCCATCTCATTTTTTGCGCCGTGGTTTTCGGGGTCCGAGCCGATCTTTGTCGGGCTGGATGCCTTGGCCTATAATAGGTGGGGTTGGTGGATGGTTTGAAACTGTGCCATTCTCTTGCTATAGCCATCCTGTTGCTGCGTTTTGCTTGTTGCGAGGGTTTTCTTGTTTTGTTTGCGAAGGTTGGGTGAGTCGCTTTGTCGTGCGAAGGTTGTGAGCTGAAGAGATGGCTAGGTTGAAACAGACTGCTCGTGTTGCGTCTCCGACTGCCGCGATGAGGGGATAACCTTCGAGTTTGGACTTAGCCGAGTCTGCAGTTCGGATCTGGCATCTTATGTCAAGCGAGGCTGGATTGAGGATGGAAAGCAAGGAGCAGTGCTGGAGAGACTGTTCCGAAGCCGGAGGCTGACGAGGTTATTTTATTCGAGGAGTTCTTTGCAGCTGGACTATGTTTTCCGGCTGCTTCCTTTGTGTCTTCTGTTCTGGAGAGGTTCAATTGGAGGTTTCATCAGCTCACACCATCATGCTTCACAAAGCTTTCAGTATATGTCTGGGCGTGCCGTTCTCAGGGCGTTGTCCCTCACGTCGAGGGTTTTGTCCGAACTCATCGTGTGCATATGCAGCCTCGCAAGATTGTGGATGGTGAAGGTAACACCAGTCTCGGTCAGTTTGTGGTGTACACCTTTTGCCATCGCGCTGGATCGGAGTTGTCGGTGCAAGCTCAGAAGAATAAGTGGACCAGTGGGTGGCAAGAGTTCTGGTTCTACTACAAGCTTAGCGGCGCCATCGAGCTTTGCGGCGAGCTTCCGCCTCTTGGTGACGTAAGTGCCGAAGCTAAGATAAGTGCCGAGGCGCATGCCGTAGTTGATTGTCTGAGGGTGGTTGTGTGTTCTCAGTGTGCTCGCGACTTGGTCGAGGAGTATTGCTGTGCTAAAGTGTGGCCCCTTAGTCGGAGACAAGTCTGGTTTGCTGTTGAGGATGACCCGAAGTACGACGGTAGGGGTTTGAAGAAGCCTAAGTTGGAGTTGAACAGGGTTTGGGAGGCTGTCCTTAAGAAGTTTCCCAAACGTGAAGATGGTGTCGAAGTGATTTATAAGCGGGTTCAGCAGAGAGCGGAGGACCTCGTTGGTAAGCTCTCTACACTAGAAGTTAAGGCTATCCACAGCTCGGTGGGTAGCGGAGGTCGAGTTAACAGACTGTTTGATATGCTTGGGATTTCGTATCCTGATTGGCCCGCACCTTCGAGCGAGGATGCGCCAAAAAAGAGAAAACGCACGTCCACGGAGGAGAAGGGGGTTGTCTCACGGCCGAAGAGGGGTCGTGGTCGGGGCCGCGGCAGCGCTGGCGGTCGAACCAAAACACTGGCGACGAAGGTTGCTATGGCGTCAGGCGCTGCCAGCACTTCCTCTTCCTCGGCCATCATATCGGTGATGGGTGCCGAGGTGTTGCTAAGGTCGGGGGGCATGTACCGCGCATCGGCGGGATTGGAGCTTTGATCCAGATATCTGATGACGAAGGTTCCTCCGATGATGAAGAAAAGGAGGAGGAGAAAGAGGCAGAGAAAGAGGGCCGGCACTGAAGATGATTCATCTGATGAAGCTAGTGACACCTCCGGCAACGAGGGCGACTCAGACGAAGAAGTGTCCATTGGTGATGACCGTGGGAAAGCGGTTGTCTCGTCGAGCGCTGACGCTGAAGCTGCCCGTAGCATTGATGAGGTGCTGCGGGACCTCGAGCCTGAGAGCCCTGAGCGAGGGTTAGTGCCTGAGTTCGTGGGGTCACACATCTGGGTTGACGGTTTTGAGGTGAGGGGTGAACTTGAATCGGAAAGAAACCCTGGTAAGAGGCCATCTGGCGAAGCTAGCCGGTCCAGCCTTCCTTACTTTGCCAAGAAGGTTGGAGTTTCGGATCCGGCGACAGAGCTTTTCACGAGTCCGGACCTTCGCGAGTGTCATTTGCAATGTGCTCCAGAGGAAAGGCGTTTTCTTGGACGTGTGTTTGGTCGGGTTTGTGTGCCGGAAGCCGAGCTTCGATTAGTCAACCAACCATTGGACGAGCTTCACGATGATATTGACGTTAAGTTGGCTGAGCTGATGCTTCTCAGTCGCTCTGCGCGCCGAAGGGATGGTTTAAATGATGATTTTTAAGGAAACAGTTGGTCGAGGTTGAGAAAGAAAATAAAGACCTCCGGCGAAGTTTGGAGAATAAAGAAATTGAGCTTAAAGGAGCTTTTGAGAAAGTTAAGAAAACCCGAGAGGGAGCGCAGGAGGTCGCAAACCGTAATGTTGAATTGTTGACAGCTTGTCGTGATAAGGACAAAGACTTGGCCTCTGCAAGGAGTCGCATAAATGAGCTGACCTCGGAACTGGCTTCTCGGTCAGAGCCATGGCGGAAGAGCATGGTAAATATTAAGGACAAGGTTGATGTCTGCTTGACTGAAGTCGGCGGCTCTGCTGGGGAGCCACTACCTGCTGATAATGCCGAGGCCTTCGAAGGTTGGCTGGCTAATGAGCTTGACGTTTTCAGCTCATTGGTTGGTAACGCAGCTAACTTTGGGGCTATGCCAGAGCTTTGGCCATGGCGGGTACTCTTCGCCAAGCTGATTGTGATCATCTTCGCAAGGTGAAGAGGCCGAGCCATGTGTTTTCCAACAGTTGATGAGGTGCGGGCTATGAAGATAAATGATGTGGAGGTTCGCAACTGTGCGATGCGTTTGCTCCGAAGGTTTTGGATAGCTGGCGGAGGTCGAGTCTTAGCTTTCCAGGAGGCCGCCGAAGCTACTCGTCAGGTAGCTTGAGTTATTAGTTATTTTGTTCTTGGCTTGTTATTTATTTGGCTTAAGTTTTATTTGAATCTTTTAAATGTATTTTTTGTGGGCCATCGTTGAATGAAGATGTACCTGGGTGCTCCCATGATGTGCCAGAGCAAAGGTCTGCGGAGGTTCCACCAGCCGAAAAAAAGTCCGACGACCGAAACGACCCCCGCCACTGGAGAGGCTGGTGTGGAGGAAAAAACTGCGGCCGAAGCGTCTGGCACTGACCAAACTACGGCGGAGGCTTCTGCTTCTGTCGAAGTTGTAGAAGCCGCAACTGGCGAGGTTGATGCGGAGGGACGTGCAGATGTTGAGCAGGTGTGAGAACTTGGGGATAGTTTGAAACTTGGACATTTGTAACATTTTGGTTGACGTAGATGATGTTGTAAAGACTGAGTGTTTTCTTGACTGTTTGAAAATGCAGGTTCCTGATGGAACCGTGCTAGAGGTGTTTGATGTGATGCCTCTGACGTTAAATTACCAAGACACTTTTATAACTGGTGAATCCTGGGCTCGGGCTAAACTTAAACATCCTTCGCTGTCTTTTGAACGTTTTTGGTGGTCTAAGGTGCGAAGGTACGACTTGAAGAACAGTCGATCGAGCCGTTTTTGGCACGAGGCAGATTATACTGATCGGCAAGCTACACGCTTTTTGTTTGGTTCTTCTTCTTCCGCGCGACCTGTTGTTGATGATGATAACGATGAGAGTGCAGCTTTGGATTTTCTGTTTGGTCATAGCAACCTTGAGCTGGGTCCAGACGGTTCACTTGTAATTCCGAAGGAGGAGCCTTCGGAAATTAGTGATATGGATCGGAGATATATGTATAGGGCGAGGGTTTTGCTCGGGGAACTGCAAATTGTTCCTGCGGCTCCTTTGTTGTGGGGACCCATAGTTCCGGTGGAAATGGGATTTCAGGAGGGTTGCGAGGGTTTTGATGATTTAATGTTGATTGAGGATGGTGATGGTTCCTTGTAATTTTATACTTTCTAGTGAGTGTGTAACATTCTGCGGTTGATTTGTATTTAAGTGGAAATGTTGTAAGATTGTTTTGTGCAGATGCGGCTCATTTTTTTTAGTTTGACGACAGAAGGCATTTAACCCTCGCTGTCATTTGTTAAGGCTCGCTTGTTGTTTATGTAAGATTATTGTTTGTGTGAGCTGTTTAGGGAAACAGCGACGCCCACCTTTTATTTTTAGCGAGGCTCGCTTTTCGCTTAAGAGAGATGTTTAGTAAAACAGCGACGCCCCCTTTTCTTTTTAGTGAGGCTCGCTTTTCGTTTAAGAGAGATGTTTAGGAAACAGCGACGTCCCCTTTTCTTTTTAGCGAGGCTCGCTTTTCGCTTAAGAGAGATGTTTAGTAAAACAGCGATGCTCCCCTTTTCTTTTAGCGAGGCTCGCTTTTCGTTTAAGAGAGATGTTTAGTAAAATAGCGACGCCCCCTTTTCTTTTTAGCGAGGCTCGCTTTTCGTTTAAGAGAGATGTTTAGTAAAACAGCGACGCCCACCTTTTATTTTTAGCGAGGCTCGCTTTTCGCTTAAGAGAGATGTTTAGTAAAACAGCGACGCCCCCTTTTCTTTTTAGCGAGGCTCGCTTTTCGTTTAAGAGAGATGTTTAGTAAAACAGCGACGCCCACCTTTATTTTGTAGCGAGGCTCGCTTTTCGCTTAAGAGAGATGTTTAGTAAATAGCGACGCCCCTTTTCTTTTTAGCGAGGCTCGCTTTTCATTTAAGAGAGACGTTTAGTAAAACAGTGACGCGAGGCTCGGTTACGGGCTTGTTATTACGATTCTCTCGTAGTGAAAAGTGGAGGTAATGTTTGCCTTTTGAGCCCCCGGCTTGTCTTGCGAGGTTGTTCGACTTTTTTTGAACTTCGCGCCTCCCCTTGTCTGAGGTGGGGGTTATGTTTGCTTTGCGAGCCCCTGGCGTGTTTTGTGAGGGTGCTCAACTTTTTTGGACTTCGCGCCTCCCCTTGTCTTAGGTGGAGGTGAAGTTTGCTTTGCGAGCCCCTGGCGTGTTTTGCGAGGGTGCTCGACTTTTTTGGACTTCGTGCCTCCCCTTGTCTTAGGTGGAGGTGAAGTTTGCTTTCCGAGCCCCTGGCGTGTCTTGCGAGGGTGCTCGACTTTTTTGGACTTCGCACCTCCCCTTTTCTGAGGTGGAGGTGAAGTTTGCTTTGCGAGCCCCTGGCGTTTTTTGCGAGGGTGCTCGACTTTTTTGGACTTCGCGCCTCCCCTTGTTTTAGGTGGAGGTGAAGTTTGCTTTTCCCAAGTTTGCTTCGAAAAATTTGTGTTTCGAAGCAATCTTCGGGTTTTCATCGATTATAAGCTGTGACAAAACCGATCAATTAATACCAGATTAAGCATCGAATCCCCACTTTCACAGAGATTACAGGTACTTAAGCTCGTACAAACCCGGTAGTCCGGAAATCTCGAAGGATTTCAATCATTCAACAGTAGCCAAGATCGTAATAGATTAGCGTACATGTCCACGAGGTACATTCAGTTCGCACATAATTCAAATACATCGGAGTTCAACAGTTATTACAAACCATAGTTCGAATTTCGAAAGCGGAAGCAACATAGTTTTAAACATAAGTTCTCAGTTCACAATACGGTGCCATTGCCTGATCAGTCCACAAAAGCATCAGGAGAGGATAAGAGTTGACCATGCCCATGGTCTAGTCACCACCGTCGACGGGGTATAGACAGTTCTCGCAATAGCCGTAGAAGCATTGCCCATCTGCAACAAGGGAATAAACCCTGAGTACGAGAAGGTACACAGCTAGACTTACCCGTCATAAACCAGAAATAAACGACAACAAGGAGTATGCAAGGCTGTATCTGGGGTTGGCTATACTTACTCTTTTGCATAAAAGCATTTTATTATTAAAATAATCATCATTAGAGTATTAGCAGTCAATTTAAGTAATCATCCTGATTAACTAGATTTGCACCTGAACTAGAGCAAGCACTTGGCTAATAAATCAAGCAAGAGTGACTATTTCATCAATAGCCTTTCAGATTAAACATCATAACCATCTTTAGTTCCATAAGTTACTACTACGTAACACATGCCCAGTCAAGTTACTCACTAACCAGGAGCGATGGCGATTATAATCGATTCCTACCAAGCTGGGGACAAAGATGTCGCACACTCGCCCGATCACACCTTGCCAGGCAGCCGTTGGCGACCACTTCAGGAATTCGAGAACACAACACGCGGGACGGTCATGGGCCCTTCTACACCGGGGGTTATCTCAATGCCAGGTCGCTCAAGCTATAACTGCCCACGGTCATGCCAGGTCAGTCAGGCCCCGCCTGTCCACGGACCATGCCAGGTTGCTCAGAATAGTTGCCCACGGTACATATAAGGCCCTGGGTGTTAGGCGTCAACATCTCCATCACCGGCTCGAATAGCCCTACTCGGCTTCACGGGAGGTACTCCGACCTACTCCGTTAAGTGATTGACGCGTTCAAAATGACTGAGGTGTGCCTTTGTCGGGTCCTAATCGACACAAACGGGAGACTACTAGCACACAGGACCCATGTCCTGCTGCTCCTACATCTCGCCCGGTCTCAGATTAATTATCACTTGGTTATCTCCATGATAGCACGAGGCTAGTCATGATCAGTATCCACCTATATGCGGGAGATAGGAAATCACCCGACTTTTACCGGTCTAAGCAGGCTAAGCAGAAACGAGCCTAGACTTAACAGGGATATTAAGACAATAATTGTAGATGGACAAGGATAAGTAATTAATGCAGCAACGGTGTCACTCAACTCCTATAACCTAATGCAACAAACATATCAGGTTAATTTCATAATTGCATTGCAAACCATAGGAGTGGGATGCTTCGGGGCTTGCCTCGTTCAAAGTCGGAGGGTCGATGGTCGCGGCACTCAGGCAGGTCCTCGACGTCTCCTTCTTCGGTCCTCTCGTCCTGGGTCTCCTCCAGACACGGCTCCTCCGGTGGCAGTTCTGGACTTCCACTACCGACCCTGTATGATGCATAACACGTATAAGTAATATGAATGCACATGGATGCATTGGGATGCAATATAGAACAAGATAACTCAGGAGATAGGCACATGTCATCTACTAAGATAACTCAGGAGATAAGCACATGTCATCTACTGCGTTCTCTTCAACAAGGTAGTCAACATCAAACTAGTGATTACAAAAGACCTTAACATCCAACCAAACAATTAACCTACCTAATTAGTTGGTTAGGATTTACAATTACCACAGCAAGCACTTTACTTAATTAATTTATTCTCCTTTAATTGCTTGCTGAAATAAATCCATTTAATCAAGCCTATAACAGCAACCCATCCTAGACAGCTTCAGAAAAATCTATAGAAATTACTGGAAGTTAACAACATAATCTAGTCCTCTGTCCAAATCTCAACCTATTTGGACTTAAACTCCATCCTCTATGAAAAGACAAATTCTACCATGAAAAGGTGCTTTGAACTACACACCCTAACAAAAGTGTCAAACAGCAGATTTCCCATTTTTCTACTGAAATTCTTAGCACAAGAGCAGTGTATAAAATTCTCAGGTTCATATTCATCATATTTTAATTACTACAAATTAAACAAGAAAACAGCATTTCATCACTTTAATTGCTACTGCCTGCCAAATATTCCACAGAACAACATCATATTATATTTTTCTAGAAACTATTCATCAATACAAACCTAACAAAACAAGATCACATTTTTT
Organism: Coix lacryma-jobi var. lacryma-jobi; assembly: GCA_009763385.1. NCBI lineage: Eukaryota > Viridiplantae > Streptophyta > Magnoliopsida > Poales > Poaceae > Coix > Coix lacryma-jobi. Next base: position 101,225,876 of record CM019829.1, read on the forward strand.
GAGCAATACACAGATTACTATGTATTAACAAATTCCAGCCTAAACATGAATTAAATATATCTACACATAAATCTATCACAAACTGGACATATTATATTTTTCATGCATAGAACTCATCACAACAAACTTAACAAAACTTATTTCACCTTTTTAGCATTTACAGAACTCAAGATATGAATTAAACAAGCTAATCAAGCATTTCTGAAAATCTATTTAAACAAAACCCTGAAAACCCCTTTAACCTAAACTGCTACACACGTACCCAAACTATTGCACCCAAGACACTGACAGCCGGGACCCGAGCCACTGACTGGCGGGACCCCGGGTCAAACCGACCCCACCTGCCAGCCACACAAAAGCAGGGAAGGGTTGACCGCGGCGAAGCTCGCCGGCGGCGACCCTCCCGACGAAACGGACCTCACCATTCTACTCTACTCCTCTCCTTCTTCCGCACCCGACGGTACCACTCACAGGCCTAGCGTACGCACGGGTCGAGCTCGCCGTCGACCATGGCGGACACGGCGGCGCGGCCATGCTACGCCGGCCGGCTCCGGTCATCCCGAGCTAAACCAACTCTCGATTCCTACTCCGGCGACCTTCACAACCCTAACCCGAGGCTCAGAAGCCAGGGTTCTCACTCCGAGCATCCGCGACCACGGCCATGCCGACTCCGGCGACCATGGCGAGCGGCGGACGCGGCGTACCGTCCCTACCAAACCCTAATCGGCTAAACCAACACCACCAACTTCTTCTATGGGTCAAGGCGACTCGTGAACGCTAGCTAGGACAAACGGACGGGCACGAAAGGGGGTTGGCCACGGCGGACCGAGCTCGCCGGCCATGGCAGACACGGCGGACGCGGCGTACCGCGGTCACCAAACCCTAACCGGCCAAACTGTCGCCTTCTACCTCTTCCACGAACCTCACTGACCCTCGAACGTGAGCTAGGGCGACACGAAACCACGGAAAAAGGCCGGCCATGGCGAACCGAGCTCGGCGGTCATGGCGGCCATGGCGGCGGCTCATCCCGGGGCTTGCCTAGGGTTTCCTACGGGCGCTAAGGGTAGCAAGAGGTGCGGGGGCTCACGGCGAAGCTTTGTGGGTGGTTGGCTTGCGGCGAGGCGGCCGGACGGCGGTGAACGGCGGCGAGCGCTCTTTTTTCCCCCCTTTTCCGCCCGAGCGCCGGCGAGAGCGAGAGAGACAGAACGGAGGAAGTGGAGCGGCTTCGGTCAGTGCGGGGGCGAGCTGGCGACTTGAGCTCGCCACGCCGCACGCGAACGCTGGCTCGGCCAGGCGTCGGGCGCCACGTGGCGGCCAAACGGCCGATTCAAACTGAATCGCCGGGTTCAGGCGCTGATGGCCGACTGACGACCGGATTTTGGACGCGATTATCTCCTAATCCACTCGATGAAACGCTAAACCACTTGTTCCATTGAGTAGAGCTACATGCCGACTACAACTTTGGTTACAAGATCAAGCTTTGGTTCGGCCTAGATTGCTCTCAGAAACGCTCCAAAGATCACTAAGCAAACTGTTTCGGCAGTTAGGACTTAGAAGAATTTTACTAAGTCTAACTCCCCCATTTCTGCCTTGTGGGTCCTAAAACACCTTGTTAAACTCATTTTTCATGAGTTGGTCCTAAAACACTTTTGTTCTACTCTAAATTCTACACACTTTTGGTTAAGGGCCCACAGCCATGCAAAGCTTCTATCAAGGAGGTCTTAGTTAGTCAAACAAAAGGACTCCTAGGGCTCTATTAAGGCATCTAGGGTTAGTGACTTGGTTAGCCAAATGACCAACACAAACCTAGCTTCATTTTGACTCCTCAACAAGGTTCAACTACTTAGGAGACTCACACACTCCAAAGCAAGTCAAACAAGCATCACACCAAGCATAACATTACAAGCCAACACATGAAATGACACTTTACAAAAGAATGCAACATGTGATGATGATGCTTTATGCTTATGAGATGTCAAGTTATGCATTTAGGGTTGCTTAACACCAGGGGTGTTACAGCCCTCCCCTCCTTAAAAGAATCTCGTCCCGAGATTTAAGTTACTAACCATTTCTTATAAAAGTGTGGGTACACCTCTTTTAGATAGTCTTCCGTTTCCCAAGTGGCATCTCGGTCATCTTGTTCATTCCAAGACACTTTATATTGCTTCACTATTCTTCCGCGAGTTACTCTTTCCTTTTCATCAAGTACCCGATACGGTTCCACTGAGTAAGTGAGATCGGACTGCAACTTGATGTTGGCCGGTTGTACCTCTTCTTCTGGAACTCGAAGACATTTCTTTAATTGTGACACATGGAATACAGGGAATATAGCCTTCAAATGTTCAGGTAGCTGTAGCTGATAAGCTACTTCTCCCCTCCTTTCCACAATCCTGTAAGGTCCCACAAATCTTGGCGCTAACTTCCTTTTCACGCCAAAGCGTCTGACACCTTTCATGGGTGACACTTTCAGATACACATAATCGCCTTCGTTAAATTCAAGCGGTTTCCTCCTCTTCTTGTCTGCATAGCTCTTTTGTCGAGACTGCGCAGCTGCCATGTTGTTGGATTATTCTAACTTGTTCTTCTGCTTCGTTAACAAAATCAATTCCATAGTAACGACGTTCTCCGGTTCAACCAATTCACCGGTGTCCTGCACCTTCTACCATAAAGAGCTTCAAAAGGTGCCATCTGTATGCTTTTTTGATAACTATTGTTATATGCAAATTCAGCTAAAGGTAACCATTTCTCCCAAGATCCTTTTGCTGAAATCACACAGGCTCTCAACATGTCCTCCAAAACTTGATTCACTCTTTCAGTTTGTCCTGATGTTTGGGGATGATAGGCAGAGCTACGGATTAGCTTGTGCCTAATTCCTTTGGCATTTCTCCCAAAACGGTGCAGTAAACTGCGATCCACGATCCGAAACTATGACCTTGGGTATACCATGTAGTCGAACGATTTGATTGATATAAATCTCCGCATAGTCCGGTGCTCGATAACAGGTTTAACTGGAATGAAATGAGCGGTCTTGGTAAGACGATCAACTATCACCCAAATTGAGTCATTTCCTTTCTGGGTGGTTGGTAAACCGGTGATGAAATCCATACCCACTTCTTCCCATTTCCACTCGGGTATTGGTAACGGTTGAAGTGTTCCGGCTGGCTTCAGGTGAATAGCTTTTACTCGACAACACGTGTCGCATCTGGCTACATATGCGGCAATCTCTTTCTTCATCTTGGTCCACCAAAATCTTGGACGCAAATCTTGATACATCTTAGTACTTCCAGGATGAATAGATAACTTGGATAAATGAGCTTCATCCATGATCCGGTTTTTGAGTTCTCTGTTCTTAGGCACTACTAAGCGCTTGTCAAACCATAACACTCCTTTATCATCAATCCGAAAATGTTTTACTGGTTCAGTTGCGGTCTTCAGCCTTTCCTTGATATGATAAATTCCCTTATCTGTTTTCTGCCCTTCCAGAATCTGATCAACTAGGGTGCCTTGCAGCTTGATATTGTGCAAAATCACAGGGTGTACGAGACTAAACTCGTCTTCTGGTTGTAACCTCAAATTGTTGCAGTGTGATTTCCGGCTCAAAGCGTCGGCCACCACATTTGCCTTTCCTGGATGATAATGTATCTGCAGATTGTAATCCTTGATTAGTTCAAGCCATCTTCTCTGCCTCATATTCAATTCAGGTTGAGTGAAGATATACTTGAGACTCTTGTGATCTGTGTACACATTACAGACGTTACCAAGCAGATAATGTCTCCAGATTTTCAGAGCGTGCACCACAGCGGCTAACTCTAAATCATGTGTAGGATAGTTAATCTCATGTTTCCTCAATTGTCGTGAAGCATAAGCAATCACTCTGCCTTCTTGCATAAGAACACAACCTAACCCAACCTTCGACGCATCACAAAAGACATCAAAAGGCTTCTCGATATCTGGTTGAGCTAAGACAGGAGCAGTGGTCAATAGTTTCCGCAAGGTACGGAAAGCTATTTCACACCCTTCTGTCCATTCAAACTTATGATCTTTCTGGAGCAAGCTTGTCATTGGTTTTGCAATCTTAGAAAAGTCAGGAATGAAACGACGATAGTATCCTGCTAATCCAAGAAAACTCCGAATCTCACCAACTGAAGTAGGAGCTTCCAATCCATCACTTCTTGTACCTTACTGGGGTCCACAGAGATTCCTTCTTCTGACAGGAATGACCAAGAAATTGCACTTGCTTCAACCAAAACTCACATTTGCTAAACTTAGCATAAAGTTTATGTTCTCGGAGCCTCGTCAAACAACCCCCAAATGCTCCGCATGATCGTCCGGGTTTTCAGAGTATACTAGAATGTCATCAATGAACACCACTACAAACTTATCCAATTCCGGCATAAACACTGAATTCATCAAACTCATGAAATATGCTGGGGCATTTGTCAATCCAAAAGACATGACAAGATACTCATATAGTCCATATCTGGTCGAGAAAGCAGTCTTTGGGATATCTTGCGGTCGGATTCTGATCTGGTGATACCCCGATCTCAAATCGATCTTGGAAAACACCTTAGCTCTGGATAACTGGTCAAACAAATATCTATCGTGGCAAAGGATACTTGTTCTTGACAGTCACGGCATTGAGCGGCCGATAATCCACACACATACGTAGTGACTTATCCTTCTTCTTGACAAACAATGCTGGGCAACCCCACTCGGATATACTAGGTTGAATGAATCCTTTGTCCAGAAGTTCCTTAATCTGGGTTTTAAGTTCAGCTAATTCATTGGGCGGCATACGGTAAGGTCTTCTAGAGATTGGTGCAGTTCCAGGTAACAGTTCAATTGCAAATTCCACTGCCCGCTGGGCGGTAATCCTGGTAATTCATCTGGGAAAACATCCGGGAAATCTCGGACGACTGGGATTTTGGACAGGTCTTCTATAGATAAAGTGCAAGATAAATCACAAGTCAGCACCCCGGGGAAGAGAGATGCGTAACTTGGTATTTGTCCTTCCATCAGATAAGGTAAGACCCTATTTGCAGTGTCTAACACCGCATTCCACATACTCATCCAACTCATCCCTAGGACTACATCCATACTTAGTCCTGGCAAAACTACTAAATTAGCTCCGAATTTGTGCCCTCCAATGTCGATGGTTGCATTACAAACCATCTGCCTAGATAACACGCTACTCCCCACGGAGCTTACGCAAACCCATAATCCATTTCAGACACCTCTTGATTATGTTTTTGTGCAAATGCTTTGCTCATGAATGAATGTGATGATCCAGTATCAAATAAAACAACTGCAGGATGATGGTTAACAAGACACATACCGGCAGTCACGGGCTCTCCGGCTCGAGCTTCTTCAGCAGTCATGTTGTGCAGACGTGCGGGATAGTTAGCTTGTTGCTTCTTCTTTGGGTGAGGGCAATACCTTGCGAAGTGCCCCTCTTGGTTGCAATTGTAACAGGGTCCCCGAACCAAAGGTTTCCCTCCTGTTGAGCTGCCCTGACCTCCACGAGCTTGGGTAGCAGCTATCTTGTATGGCCTTTGATTGCGCTGAGCTTGCGGCTGACTTTTCTTTTGCGGCGGCCTGAAACGTGCCCCCGGCGCTGGTGGTCGATACTGGGATCGTTGAGCTGGTGGTCCCCTAGGTTGAGATGGTCCTGAATCAAAGGTCCTCTTCCGGGCCTTACTTGCAGCATGCTTATTGTTGTGATTCTCTTGGATCAAGCAATCACTGATAAAGTCATTGAAGACTGCCCGGAAGATGTACCCACGGACTTTCCCATTTTGGTGTTCAAACCTCTCTTGAAACTAGCAATCTTTTTAGCATCTGTGTTCACGAAGTCTGGAGCATAACGTGACAAGAGTTAAACAGGTGATGGTACTCGGTAACAGATCGAGTTCCCTGCGTTAAGCTCATGAACTCTGCCACTTTCATCTGAGTCAGGCCTGGCGGAATATAGTGCCCTCGAACAGCTTCAGTGAACATCCTCCAAGTGACAGGAACGTTGGCAGGATAGGTGGTGCGGTGATGCCCCCACCAAATCCCGGCTGGCCCCTGCAGCTGGTGCGCGGCATACTCTGCCTTGAGCTCCTCTGTGAGCCTTAGCAAACGAAACTTTTGTTCCATGGTATGCAGCCATTCTTCTGCCTCTAAGGGTTCAGTAGCTTCCTTGAAGATGGGTGGCCTAGTATCCAAGAAATCCCTGAAAGAACTATACTGATTTGGCTCGGGACGCGGTTGACCGTGCGCCAAATTCTCACGCAGCAGAGCTTCAATATTGCGCTGGCTTCCCAGGAATTGGGCGAACTGCTCGGGAGTGGCTGGTGGAGGAGGTGGTGGATTGCGGTTGTCCCTGGGGTCCTCATTTCCACCACTACCGCCAGCTCCACTACGAGTTGTCGTCATCTGCATGTATAATAGCAAGTGATCATTAGGCGGAGTTGCAATTACTGTAGAGAACAATAGATCATGCCAACTGAATTCATTCGGAAAATGAATTCGCCAAACAATCACAGAGGCATAATAAATTTCAATCCACATCGCAGCATCACATAATAAGATCGCTTAATACATATCATGCAAAACGCCAACATAAACATCCATAGTTTTGCCCATACATATGGGACTTTCCAAGGTCTCACACCACGTGCACATAAGAGTTCACTACTCATGCTTACATCCAGCCCATAACAAAAGCAAAAGATCGGGCTTGCCAACATACATAAAAGATCACTAGGCTCTAACATACGATCTAGACTACTCTCTAGCGATGTCACCATCGTCGCCATC
>CM019829.1:101233176-101265436 GCA_009763385.1 Coix lacryma-jobi var. lacryma-jobi
CTGGTCCTTGGTGGAAAGGCCGAAGCAAAATGTGATAGGAACCAAATGGGTCTTCCGCAATAAGCAAGACGAGCATGGCATGGTGACAAGGAACAAAGCACGGTTGGTGGCTCAAGGTTTCACTCAAATTGAAGGTTTGGATTTTGGGGAAACCTATGCACCTGTAGCTAGGCTTGAGTCAATTTGCATATTACTTGCCTTTGCTACTCACCATGATTTCAAGCTATACCAAATGGACGTGAAAAGTGCATTCCTCAATGGCCCCCTCTCCGAATTGGTATATGTGGAGCAACCACCGGGTTTTGAAGATCCCAAGTATCCCAACCACGTTTACAAGCTCGACAAGGCGCTCTATGGGCTCAAGCAAGCCCCTAGAGCTTGGTATGATTGCCTTAAGGACTTCCTACTCAAAAAGGGTTTTGAGATAGGAAGGGTCGATGCTACTTTATTTACTCGCAAAGTTGTTAGTGATATCTTTGTGTGCCAAATATATGTCGATGACATAATATTTGGTAGTACTAATGTGGCCTTTTGTGAGGAATTTAGTAGGATCATGACTAAAAGGTTCGAGATGTCCATGATGGGTGAGTTGAAGTATTTCCTTGGATTCCAAATCAAGCAACTCAAGGATGGCACGTTCATCAGTCAAACCAAGTACACAAGAGACATGCTAAAGAAGTTTGAGATGGACAAGGCCAAACCCATCAAGACCCCCATGCCTACCAATGGACATCTTGATCTAAATGAGGATGGTAAGTCAGTGGACCAAAAGGTATATCGCTCTATGATCGGTTCATTACTTTACCTTTGTGCATCTAGGCCCGATATCATGCTTAGTGTGTGCATGTGTGCAAGGTTTCAAGCTAATCCGAAAGAATGTCATATTATGGCCGTTAAGAGAATCTTTCGATACTTAGTGCACACTCCGAATCTTGGCTTGTGGTATCCCAAGGGCTCCACTTTCGATCTACTTGGCTATTCCGATTCGGACTATGCCGGTTGCAAGGTAGACCGAAAGAGCACTACCGGGACTTGCCAATTTATTGGGAGGTCTTTGGTGTCATGGAGTTCTAAGAAACAAAATAGTGTTGCCCTATCCACCGCCGAAGCCGAGTATGTGGCGGCCGGCGCATGTTGTGCTCAACTACTTTGGATGAAGCAAACACTAAAAGACTTCGGATGTGAGGAAACCAAAATTCCACTTTTGTGTGACAATGAGAGTGCTATCAAGCTATCCAACAATCCCGTAAACCATTCTCGCACAAAACACATAGACATCCGACACCATTTCTTGAGAGACCACGAAGCCAAAGGAGATATCGCAATACGCCATGTGAGCACCAAAAAACAACTAGTCGATATCTTCACAAAGCCTTTAGATGAGTCAAGATTTTGTGCTTTGAGGAGTGAACTAAATATCATTGATTCTCGTAACGTGGCTTGATGTCTTGCACATATATTTGTTTTCACCTAGAGACCTAGATAAATGCTTTGACAAAATATTGTGTGTGATTTCAAAATCTATTTTGCATGCTTCTCTTATGTCCATGGCTGTGTACTGTTTATATGAAATCTGGACATATTTGAAGTATGTGTAGTATACCACTCAACGTTCTCCTAGAAAAGCCCTCTGTCCGCTCTGTTTTTACACAGTCGGTGGTACCGCCATAGGGTTGGTAGTACCGACGTCGGTAGTACCGACCCCTATGGGCGGTGGTACCGACCGTGTGGTCCCGAGTATAAAAAAGGTCACAGCGAATCCTCTTTCAACCCTAGCCAGTCAACCTCTTTTGACCGCAGCCGCCTTCTCTTTGCGCCACCGCCACCCGTGCCCGTGACCGTGCAAGCCGCCGCGTCTTCTTCCTCTCCGATCTCCCTCCTCCTCCACCCAAATCCAAATCCCTCCAGTGGAAAGGTGCGTGGGAGCAAGGAGATCGTCTTGGTGGTGTTCTTGAAGCTCAAAGTTTCTTCCTTCATTGGATTTCGACCTCTTCTACACGAGTAGCAAGGTACTAGGGTGTTCTTGCCCGATCTCTAAATGTACCTTGTTCTAGGTCGATTCCTTTGGTAGGTTTGCTCTATCTAGTGTGTAGATGCTTCTAGGATGTTTGGTTTGCAAGTTCATGGACGATTTGTGTGATTGGATTGAGGGGAACCGCACGCTGCTGTGCGGTCGGTAGTACCGCCCGCTGGGGTCGGTAGTACCGACCGCGCGCAGCGAGGGGTTTCTCTCCCCGATTAAGATCGTCGTCTTTGCTACATCCTTTGAAGTTGTCTTTCTATCATCTTTATCTCACTTCGGTCTATGCTATCTTGTTCTAGATGTCGCATAACCGGAGGACCACTAGTGATGACGATGATGAGGAGTACGCTGCTTTTGAGCAAGGTGATGTGCAGCCCGGTGGGCCACAGCGGCGCAATCCTGCACGCCGTGCTCGGTCTACCAGTGGGAGTATGGAGGAACTCCCACGTCAGGTCCATGGACGTTCGTCCGGGGGCTACGTGGGACGTCGCAGCGTTGATAGTGCCAGGGGACGTGGGAGCGGCCATGCCGGTGGCAGTGGGCATGCTGATCCTCCGCCTCCTCCGCCCCCTGTCGCTGGTCCGCCCGGGCGCCTGCATAGCGTCATTGTGGGTGGTGTGGGCTCAGGCGGCTGGTGTTGAGCATGAGGGTTGCTCCATCGATCCTCACGTTGGACCGTCATCTCCTCCGACTTCAGGGTTGATGCTTATCAATCGTGCATTTCATGTGCACCCAGAAGCTGGAGCCGTCATGACTGCCCCCGCTCATCTTGGAAACACCATGGATTACTCTGACAGGAAGAAGGGAAATCTGATGAGAAGGCAGCGTGAGGAGAATCCATGCCTCTTTATCAGAGATGATTCAGTTGATCAGAGGTTTTGGTCGAGGTTCCAGCAGGATTACTATGTGTCAGTCCTCTGGAAGAGTCTCTGTGCTAAGGGTCATCCCCCTCTCTTTAAGCATAAGCGGCTGGTGATCCGCTCCTTGATAGACAAGGATTCAGAGGAGATTCAGGCTTTGGTGCAGAGGCTAGAGGAGTGGAGGATTCTTGGGCTGATTTCTGGTGAGCGCAGCTTCAACCAGGAGATTATTTGTCAGTTTTGGGCCACCTTGTTCATTGATCAGGAGGCTCAGGTGCTGCACTGGATGACCCAGGGGATCCACTACCGGTGCAACTTCGTCACCTTCGCCCGGTTGTTGGGATTCGACCATGTCGACAGGGATGCTCCCCGCTTGTCAGAGATGTATGGTGGGGGGATGTACACAGCTCAGCTGGCAGAGTTCAGGTGTCTACATGGATGGTGCAGTGGCAACTTCAAGGTCCCTGGCCTGAAGCCTGCCTACTTTGTGCTTAACAATTTGATGCGCCTGACTCTAGATCCTAAGTTTAGAGACCAAGACAACCTGTGGGATGATGCTGCCAAGGTCCTTGTCCAGTTTGCTTTGCTAGATGGACGCTTTAGCATTTCACATTTTCTCTAGCAAAAGATATCGGATGTGTACAATGACCCTCACAAGCTCCTGCCCTATGCTCCATATCTTATGCACATCATTGAGCATGTTGTGGGAGCTACCTTTGATTACGACCGGGCGGTCAAGGACTACAGTGTTCGGAAATTTGTATCGATCGTCAAGGACAAGGGTGTTGTAGGCGACGAGGCTCCAGCAGCAACAGCGCCTGGCGTGGCACCTGGCCCCGAGCTGGCTACTGGGGATGTACCTCCTCCTACCGCTCCTCCTCCGCGTCGTGAGAGGCGTAGGAGTGGCGGTCTTCGCTCCGCTCTCGGCAAGATCTTCGAGTGGATGTGCTACAGGGCCGAGCGCGACGAGCGGCATCACCAGGAGGTGCGTCAGCACCTTGGTCTCCTTCCGCGTTCTCCACCCCGACCCCATCCAGATCCTTTTGCCGAGTATGACGCTCAGCCCTACCATCATCATGATGATGATGATGATGATGATGATGATGACGGTGGTCACCAGCAGCAGCAGCCCCAGCACCCCGGTGGTGGTGAGGCTGGCTTTTACAGCTCCATGTTGTTCGAGCCTCCTCAGTTCTATCCTCAGGCTCCACCACAGTACCAGGCTCCTCCTTTCTACCCTGACTATGGTGCGGGTACGTCCTTTGCTAGCGGATCTACATCATATCATGATGGTGGTGGTGGCTCGTACATGGGCTTTGCTGGTCCAGACGCCGATCCAGCTGGGAGTGGTGGTTTCCGCGACTCTACTCCTCCGTCGGATTCTTCTGCTCCGTCGTCCTTCCCAGGTGGGTGATGTTGGTGAGAGTGCTTACTCCCTCTCTCTTCGGTGGTCCTTATCATGGTGGATCTTCCAGCGGCTATTACTAGTTCTTTGCTTATCTTGGCCTACCCTTTTGGTACTTGATGCCAAAGGGGGAGTGTTAGGCTTTATCTTGATGTAATAGCTAGCTGTGAGAGAGGGTTAAACTTTGAGAACTAAGTGTGGTATGCTACTTTTAATTTTGTGATGTGATGATGAGGTTGTAAAACATTTGTGCTTAATGTTATATTCATGTATGGTTCATCCTCTATCTGTATGATCTTGTCATGGTGATTGTTGGCTTTTACTTATTTCATTGTTTTGTGGATCACCATGTCATATTGCTTATGCATCACAATTTGATATATATGATGAGATTGCGGATACATGGGTGTACGCCGAGTCTCTAGGTGATGAGTGATTGTCAACTGGGATAATGCGCATGTTCTTTGGCTTGTGTTGTGCAGGTGTCGAGCCCGGATACAGTGATCGAAGGCAAGGTGAAGGTCAAGTAGAGACGTGCCATGCCGATGGACCGAGAGTGGCGAAGGGTGGACGTGAGGCTTGGACTGAGGGACCGGTGGCCTGAGGATCTGAAAGGATCAAATCAGCCTAGAGGCGGGTGAATAGGTGATTTTAACAATCTGAAACTTCACAAACTAAAAGATGTAGTTAGATAACAACTGGAGAGGCCGGTTTGTTTGGGTAGGTACTACCGGGTGTAAAACACCGGTACTACCGACATAAACAAACGGCACAACCGGGATCCTAAAAGGAACTACAAATCCGATGTATGTGAGCTATGAAAGTAATACAAGAATCTAGCCCCACTTCCCTAAGTATGATAGATAGTAATTCTACTCTCACCGAGCGTTGGTTGCTTCCCTTGATGTAGATCAAGCCTTCCCAACCTAATAAAGAGATAGGGATAGGAAGAACACGAAGAACACAACAACAAGCATAATATACAAAGTAGAGACAACAACAAGCACACGGGACACGCGATTTATCCCGAGGTTTGGCCAATCCACTAAGGAGTGCCTACGTCCTCGTTGTTGAGGTGACCACAAAGGTCGGAGTCTATTTCAACTCCTTGCCTCACTCAAGCAACCACAAAGGCTACTCGAGTCTTTCCACTAGAAATCACAAGGCTAATACAAACACTTCGGGGAGCCCTCACAAATGAATCAATACGGGCTACCACGAAGAACACCTAACCGGCTAGAGCTCAAAGAGCTCAAGAGTAATAGACACAAATCAAGCCGGCTAGATGGAAACCAAGTGCTCAAGTCGTAGATCGAAGCTTCCCACTCTCTAATTTCACTTCCCTAGCTCAAATCTTGCAAGGGAATGAATCTAAAAGCAAAGGGGGAGAGGATGTTAGAGCAGCGCGCAGAGCAGGCCATGGTCAGTACTACCGACCACCCATGGTCGGTACTACCGACCACACAGATTTACCTCTATGTGTTCGTGTTTGTGCGGTGTCTCTCAAGCAAACTTTAGTTAGTCGATTTGAGCACTTTTCTCCACATCTAGCCAACCTAATTTGTGACCCTCTTGATAGTCCGGCATACCTATAACTCAAGTTTAAAAATTAAACTTTTAAACCACCACTTGAGTTAGGCATCATTCTGTTCAGATGTATCCAACGTGCTTCGTTCACGAGATTTCAACGTTTCAAATCTTTCTAAGGAACTAACACCTGCATGCATGCTTTTATAAATCTGTTAGTCCCTAATTTGATTGTCATTAATTAGCCAAAACCCACAATGGGGGCGAATGCACTTTCAAACTCCCCCTTTTTGGTAATTGATGACAACCAACTTAGGCTTACAATAAGGATAGAAAGAATTGAAGCTTTTGAATTCCAAAATTTAGTTCGAGCTCCCCCTTAGTTTATGCTTTGGATATGAATTACAAACATTGACTAAAAAGCAAGGTTGCATACACAAGAACAAGAGCTCCCCCTTAAATTTTGCAATCTGTGGGGTGCCTAAGTGTGTGACAACAACATATATATCAATTTGTGATGCATAGACAAGATGACATGGTGATTCACATAAATAGCAAAATCAAGAGATAGCCAACACTAATAACAATCACCAACCATGACAAGAGCAAAAATAGAGAGGATGAAACATACATGAATTTAACATAAAGCTCGAAAGTTTTACATCCCATCACATCACAAATAAGACAAGTAGCATAACCACACTTAGTTCTCAAAGTTTAACTCTCTCTCACGAAATAGCTATTGCAACAAAAGATGCCTAGCACTCCCCCTTTGACATCAAATGCCAAAAAGGGTAGGCCATGATAAGCATAAGAAACTAGTAATAGCCACTGGAAGAACCACCATAGCCACCACCACAGCCACCAAAGAGAGAGGAATACGCGCTGGCGCCAACATCACCACCTAGGAATGACGACGAAGGAGCGGTGGAAGGATCCTGCGGAGGAGAAGGGTCGCGGAAGCCACCACTTCCAGCTAGATCAGCATCAGGGCCAGCAAAGCCCATGTAGGAGCCACCGCCACCACCTTGATATGATGTGGATCCGCCCGGAAAGGACGAACCCGCACCATAGTCAAGGAAGTAGGGGGAGGCTGGTACGAGGGAATGGGCTGAAGAGGCTGATGCATCTCTGAGGAGAAGATCCCAGCCTCATCACCACCCTGCTGCTGCTGCTGCTGCTGCTGCGGCTGCTGCTGGCCACCATCGTCATCGTCATCATTATCATCATCGTCGTCACGCCTGGGCTGAGCATCATACTCGGCGAAGGGATCTGGGAAGGGTCAGAGCGGCCAACGAGGAGAAAGACCAAGGTGCTCATGCACCTCCTGCTGATGCCGCTCGTCGCGCTCGGCCTTATAGCAGCACCACTGGAAGAACTTGCTGACGGCGTAGCGAACACCGCCACTGCTACGCCTCTCACGACGCGGAGGAGGAGCGGCAGCAGGAGGCACCTCCTCACGAACCTGCTCCTGGCCATGAGCCACGCCAGGAGCTGTTGCTGCTGCTGGAATGTCACCACCTTCATCAACCTTTTCCTTGCCCGTCGAAGAAAACTTACGGACACTGTACTCCTTCACGGTCCGGTCATACTCGAAAGTGGCTCCAACTACATGCTCAATGATATGCATTAAGTACGGAGCAAACGACAGGTCCTTGTGCGGGTCATTGTACACGTCAGAGATCTTCTGCCAGAGAAAATGAGAAATGCTGAAACGTCCATCTGGACGAGCAAACTGGACAAGGACCTTCGGAGCATCATTTCTCAAATTATCGTTGTCTCCAACCTTGGGGTCCAGGGTAAGGCGCATCAAGTTGTTGAGCACGAAGTAGGCAGGCTTCAGGCCATTGACCTTGAAGTTTACCACTGCGCCATCCATGTAAATCCCAGAGTTCTCCAGATGCTCAAAGTACATGCCCCCACCATACAACTCAGACAAGCGAGGAGCACTCCTGTCTTCACTGTTGAACCCCAACAGCCTGGCAAAGGTGACAAAATTGCACCTGTAGTGCACTCCCTGGGTCATCCAACGCAGCACCTGGGCCGGCTGATCAATAAAGAGGGTGGCCCACAACTGACAGATGATTTCTTGATTGTAACTGCGCTCGCCAGTTATCAGCCCCAGTATCCTCCAGTCCTCTAGCCTCTGCACCAAAGCCTGAATCTCTTCCGAATCCTTGTCTGTCAAGGAGCGGATTGCCAGCCGCTTATGCTCAAAGAGAGGGGGATGTCCCTTAGCACAGAAACTCTTCCAGCAGACAGACACATAATAGTCCTGCTGAAAGCGAGACCAAACCTTCTATCTACTGAATCGTCCCTAACATACAGATAAGGGTTTTCCATCCTCTGGGTCCTCAACAAGTTTGCCTTCTTCCTGTCAGAGTAGTCCAAGATATTTCCAAGATGAGCAGGAGAAGACATCAGGGCACCGGCTTCAGCGTGCATATGAAACACCCGGTTGATCAGCAACAACCCGGATGTCGGAGGAGACGGAGGTCCAACACGAGGATCGATGGAACGACCCTCCCGCTCAGCTCCAGCTCCCATAGCCACTCCGCCCACAATCACGCTGTGTAGACGCCCGGGAGGACCATTGACAGGGGGCGGTGGAGGTGGAGGAGCAGCATGACCACTCCCACCTGCACCGCTCACACTAGCACCACTGCCACCAGCACCACTGCCACTGGCTCTGCCCCTGCCGCCGTCGACACTACGACGGCTCATGGACGAACGTCCACGAACCTGTTGAGTGACGTCCTCGCTGCTGCCACCAGGCCGAGCACGACGCCCGGGATTGCGTCGCTGCGGCTCCCCTTGCTCTAGACCACCTTGCTCCAAGGCAGCATACTCCTCATCATCATCATCATCACTACCGATAAGAGCATGAGAGGTCCTCCGGCTATGCGACATCTAGAACAAGATAACATAGACGGATATGAGATATAGGGGAAAGACAACTTCAAAGGATGTAGCAAAGATGACGATCGAAATCGAGGAAGAAAACTGCTCACTGCGCACGGTAGGTACTACCGCCCGTAGTTGTTGGTACTACCGACCGCACTGCAGCGTGCGGTTCCCTTCGATCCAATCACACAAATCGCCCATGAACTTGCAAAACATACATCCTAGAAGCATCTACACACTAGATAGAGCAATCCTACCAAAGGAATTGACCTAGAACAAGGTACATTAAGAGATCGGGCATGAACACCCTAGTACCTTGCTACTCGTGAAGAAGAGGCCGAAATCCAATGAAGGAGAAACTTCCGGGCTTCAAGAACACCACCAAGATGATCTCCACACTCCAAGGCACCTTCCCACCGAACGGATTTGGATATGGGTGGAGGAGGAGGGAAATCGGAGAGGGAGGGCGAGAGGCGGCGGCTGAAGAACGGGCGCATGGGGGCGGCGGCTGCGGTCAAAAGAGATTGACTGGATAGGTAAAACAACGTTTTACCGCGGCCTTTTATACTCGGTACAGACTCGGTCGGTATTACTGCCCATAGGGGTCGGTACTACCGACATCGGTACTACCGGCCCTGATGGCGGTACTACCGACCAGTCACTTCCAGAACAGACAGAGAGCTATCCTATGAGAACCTTGTGTGGTATACTACACAAACTTCAATCATGTCTAGATTTCATATAAGCATTACATAGCTATGGACACAAGAGAAGCATGGAAAATAGATTTTGAAATCACATACAAAATTTCTCAAAGCATTTTTCTAGGTCTCTAGGTGAAAACAAATATGTGCAAGACATCAAACCACGTTACGAGAATCAATGATATTTAGTTCACTCCTCAAAGCACAAAATCTTGACTCATCTAGAGGCTTTGTGAAGATATCGGCTAATTGTTTTTCGGTGCTCACATGGCGTATGGAGATATCTCCTTTGGCTTCATGGTCTCTCAAGAAATGGTGACGAATGTCAATGTGTTTTGTGCGAGAATGGTTTACGGGATTGTTGGCTCGCTTGATAGCACTCTCATTGTCACACAAAAGTGGAATCTTGTTTTCCTCACATCCGAAATCTTTTTGTGTTTACTTCATCCAAAGTAGTTGAGCACAGCAAGCGCCGGCCGCCACAAACTCGGCTTCTGCGGTGGATAGGGCAACACTATTTTGTTTCTTGGAACTCCATGACACCAAAGACCTTCCAATAAATTGGCAAGTCCCGGTAGTGCTCTTTGGATCTACCTTGCAACAGGCATAGTCTGAATCCGAATAGCCAAGTAGATCAAAAGTGGAGCCCTTGGGATACCACAAGCCAAGATTAGGAGTGCGCACTAAGTACCAAAAGATTCTTTTAATGGCCATAATATGACATTCTTTCGGATTAGCTTGAAATCTTGCACACATGCACACGCTAAGCATTATATCAGACCTAGATGCACAAAGGTAAAGCAATGAACCGATCATAGAGTTACATACCTTTTGGTCCACTGACTTACCATCCTCATTTAGATCAAGATGTCCGTTGGTAGGCATGGGGGTCTTGATGGGTTTGGCCTTGTCCATCTCAAACTTCTTTAGCATGTCTCTTGTGTACTTGGTTTGACTGATGAACGTGCCATCCTTGAGTTGCTTGATTTGGAATCCAAGGAAATACTTCAACTCACCGATCATGGACATCTCGAACCTTTTGGTCATGATCCTACTAAATTCCTCACAAAAAGTCACATTAGTACTACCAAATATTATGTCATCGACATATATTTGGCACACAAAGATATCATTATCGACTTTGTGAGTAAATAAAGTAGCATCGGCCTTCCCTATCTCAAAACCCTTTTTGAGTAGGATGTCCTTAAGACAATCATACCAAGCTCAAGGGGCTTGTTTGAGCCCATAGAGCGCCTTGTCGAGCTTGTAGACATGGTTGGGAAACTTTGGTCCTCAAAACCCGGTGGTTGCTCCACAAATACCAATTCGGAGAGGGGGCCGTTGAGGAATGCACTTTTCACGTCCATTTGGTACAGCTTGAAATCATGGTGAGTAGCAAAGGCAAGTAATATGCGAATTGACTCAAGCCTAGCTATAGGTGCATAGGTTTCCCCAAAATCCAAACCTTCAATTTGAGTGAAACCTTGAGCCACCAACCGTGCTTTGTTCCTTGTTACCACGCCATGCTCGTCTTGCTTGTTGCGGAAAACCCATTTGGTTCCTATCACATTTTGCTTGGGTCTTTCCACCAAGGACCAGACTTCATTCCTGGTGAAGTTGTTCTACTCTTCTTGCATAGCCATCACCCAATTCGGATCATCAAGTGCATCGTCCACCCTAAGAGGTTCCAAAGAAGAGACAAACAAGTAAGGTTCACAAAAATTTGCTAAGCGTGAACGTGTCGTTACCCCACGACGTATGCTCCCCAGTATGTTGTCAACGGGATGATCCCGTTGAATAGTATGGTGCACTTTAGGATGTGGCACGAGTGATCTCCTTTGGATGGGTCCATCTTCATCATCTTCACCATATGTGTGGATGTCTTCATTTGCTTGTTGGTCATCATGTTGAGCTTGTGCTTGATCATCAAGTTGATGTTGTTGAACATCCTTTGCACCTCCATCTATCGGAGTTGCGGAAGCTTCACCATGTACATTTGAATGCACATGATGGATTTTTGAATCTTGTGGAGTGTGCAATGGATCATCATCATCATCTTGAATCTCAATGGGTCTCACATCACCGGTTGCAAGCTTCTTGATTGCTTCGGATGGAGACAAGTCATCACCTACAAGCTCATCATTGACTTGCTTCTTTTAGGAGCCGTCGGATTCATCAAAAGTCACGTCTACCGTTAACTCAATAGTGCCGGTGGCATTATTGAATACGCGGTAGCCGTGTTCGTTAGTACCATAACCAAGTAGAAAGCCTTCATGTACCTTAGGTGCAAACTTTGAACTTTTGGCCCTCTTGTTAAGTATGAAACACTTGCAGCCAAAAACTCGAAAGTAATGCACCTTTGGTTTGTTACCGGTTAAAAGCTTGTATGGCGTCTTGTCCCTTAGCTTGTGGAGGTAGAGGCGGTTGATGGCATGACACGCGGTGTTCATCGCCTCCACCCAAAATCCATGGGAAGTCTTGTACTCATCCAACATAGATCTTGCGGCTTCAACAAGAGTTCTATTCTTCCTTTCCACAACCCCATTTTATTGTGGGTTATATGAAACGGAGAACTCATGCTTGATTCCTTCATCATCAAGATACTCTTCTATGTTGGTGTTGCTAAACTCGGTCCCATTGTCGCTTCTCACTTTCTTGATCTTGAGCTCAAACTCATTTTGAGCCCTTCTAGCGAACTTCTTGAAGATACCTTGGGTCTTGGTTTTATCTGCTAAAAAGAACACCCAAGTGAAACGAGAAAAGTCATCAACAATAACGAAACCATATTTGTTACCACCGATGCTTTGGTAAGCAACGGGTCCGATGAGGTCCATGTGAAGCAGCTCCAATGGTCTTGTGGTTGATACAACATTCTTCATTGGATGCTATGTTCCAACTTGCTTTCCTGCTTGGCACGCACTGCAAATCCTATCTTTCTCAAATGAGACATTGGTTAGTCCAAGGATGTGCCCTTCCCTTTGAAGTTGGGCCAAGTTTCTCATCCCAACATGAGCTAGTCGGCGATGCCAAAGCCAACTCATGCTAGATTTTGCCATTAGACATGTTGTAGGTTCTACCTTACTAGTTGAGAAGTCAACTAGGTAAAGTTTTCCCTTCAACACGCCTTTAAATGCAATAGAGGAATCCCTTCTTCTAGAGATGGTCACACCCTTATCCGTAAAGAGACAATCGTAACCCATCTCACAAAGTTGAGAAACAGATAACAAATTGTAACTCAACGAATGCACAAGTAATACATTAGATATGGAATTGTCAGTTGAGATAGCAATTTTACCGAAACCAAGCACTTCTCCTTTTCTATTGTCACCAAACAGAATGTTGTTGCATGAGTCGTTGCTTGGTTGGAAGGAGGAGAACATTTCTTTTGCCCCGGTCATATGATTGGTGCATCCACTATCCAACACCCAACTTGACCCACCGGAGGCATATTCCTACAAAACAAGATTATGTTCTTGATTTAGGTACCCAAATGATATTGGGTCCTAGGGGGTTAGTCACATAAGCTTTTGGCACCCAAACATTTCTCATAATTTCCCTCTTCTTGAGGGCACCAACATACTTAATGACAATCTTGCCGTTCTCTCCCCAACAACACAAGTAATCACATGTATAGCTTCTTGATATTGGCTTTTGTTGCTTGGGGACCTCCACTTGCTTTTCCTTATTGATCTTACCATGAGCAAGTGGAGCTTTGGGATTGGCAACCTTGTTGGCCTTGTTCATGAGGTCAAAGAGAGGAACCCCTTTGTTAAAGTTAACAAAAGGTACCCCATTGACCACCTTCCTTCCATTTGCCTTACCACCATACCTATTGTACCCAATTCCATCCTTGATGGATGGGTGTCTTGCGGTCTTGAGGATATCCTTTGGTTGTTCCATCTTGCACTTGCAACCATTCCTCAAGATCATGTTCAATCGTTGGATTTCTTTGCTCTTCTTTTCTAACTCAACAATGTTAGTTGCACAAGCATTTATATCAAGTTTATAGCATCTTTTGCAACCATTACTTGTTGAAGCATTAGAGTTGTCGGAATCCTTAGGAGTGGTTGAAGAAGTACTACTCCAAAGAGTGTTGTAGCTTAGTTCAAGAGTTTGATATTTATCTTGAGAGCTTGTGAGGCTCTCTTGAACCAAGCTAATCTCACTCTTTAGATTAGCAATTGAGTCATTGCTCATGGAACACTCCATAGCCAACTTCTTGTTAGAGTCGTTAGCTAAAGATAGTTCCACGGTCAATTTCTCAACCTTCAACTTCTCCTCGGCAAGAGAGGCTTCCAATGCAAGGTTTTTTTCTCTCTCTTGAGAGATCAAGTCCCCTTGCAAAGCAAGACTCTCATTCCGACTCTCCAATTTAGTGAGCAACTTTATGATTTTAGGTCCACCTTTCTTAACAAATTTTCTAATTATGCTAAGCTCAAATTCATCCATTTCATCATCACTATAATCATCACTAGAACAAGTAGGAGAGTTAGATGATACCTTCTCATCCTTAGCCATGAAGCAAGAATGAGTGAAGTCGTCCTCATCGTCGGTGAGGCCCTCGAACAAGCGTGATGAAGTGGTCGAAGTAGTCATGTTGGGGAGAGGGCTTGGAGAAGAAGTCTTGTGTTTGGCGATGTTGGCCGCTCCCTTCTCTTTCTCCTTGCCCTTGCTCTTCTCTTCATCACTTGAGTCGTCTTCGGAGAACCATTCTTCACCAAGATGAGCTTCACCACCTCTTCTTCTTCTTTGGTTCTTGTCGTAACTCTTGCTAAACTTGTTCTTGTTCTTCATTTGAGGACAATCAGCGATGAAATGATCATCCGCACCACACTCATAACAAGTCCTCTTCTTTGACTTCTTGAAGTATCCACCTTTGCCCTTCTTGTACATTTTCTTCTTCATGAATCTTCGGAACTTCTTCACTAGGAGAGCAATCTCATCTTTGGAATCATCGCTTTCATCACTTGATGAATCATTTTGAGCCTTGCTTCCTTCCTCTTGGTTTGCCTTGAGAGCTACCACTTTCCTGTTGCTTGCTTCTTGATCTTCTATGGCTTCATCATCCAAGACTTCATGACGCTTTATTTTGGCAAGCATCTCATGAGGTCCCTTGCTCTCATAGTTGGGTCGTTCCATGATGATTGAGGCAAGTGTCTTGTTCTTCTTTATATATGCTCTCAATAGCTTTCTTGGAGCTGAGTTGTCATCCCACTTTTTGTCTCTGAGAGCTCTAATCTTGTTGATCAAGGTCATGAATCTGTCAAACATTTGTTGAGTGGTTTCACCACTCTTGACAGCGAAGTTCTCAATCTTTCCTTGAAGAAGCTCTATGTTGCACTTCCTCACACTTGCATCACCCTCATATGATATCCTGAGAGTATCCCAAATCTTCTTGGCACTCTCCATTCCATGTACCTTGTTGCTTTCTTTGGGCTTAAGACATGATAGGATCAATGATGCGGCTTGAACATTTTGTTGAAACTCAACCACATCATTGTCGGTGAACTCTTCGCCTTCAACATGGCTTGGTCCACTCTCGACAATCACCCAAACTCTTGCGGCAAGAAGATGCAGCTTCATCTTGTGTGCCCAATCATTGTAGTTGATTCCATCGAAGGAGGGTGGTTTGCCTAGATTGACGCTAGGCAATTGAATGACTTTGCCCATTTGGCTATAGTCCTAAGGTATGCTAGAGAACTCCCTCTCCCTTTTGCCCTTCACTTCATCTTCCTTTTTCTTATCTTCTTTGGGCTGTGGTGGATTTTCTCTGCTTCCGGATGCTTCGCCTTTGTTGGCCAAAGTTTGCCTCATGCTCTCCATCTCATCTCTCAACTTTTGCATTTGATCTTCATGTTTCTTTGCTTGATCTTCTAGCAGCTGAGAGGAAATCCTCTTGACAATGTCATCAATTTTTTCTTGACTTAGGGTCGACATGATTCTCCCTTACGCGGTGAAGCGCTAACACAAGGGTTAGGCTTTGATACCAATTGAAAGGATCAAATCAGCATAGAGGGGGGTGAATAGGTGATTTTAACAATCTGAAACTTCACAAACTAAAAGATGTAGTTAGATAACAACCGGAGAGGCTGGTTTGTTTGGGTAGGTACTACCGGGTGTAAAACACTGGTACTACCGACACAAACAAACGACACAACCGGGATCCTAAAAGGAACTACAAATCCGATGTATGTGAGCTATGAAAGTAATACAAGAATCTAGCCCCACTTCCCTAAGTATGATAGATAGTAATTCTACTCTCACCAAGCCTTGGTTGCTTCCCTTGATGTAGATCAAGCCTTCCCAACCTAATAAAGAGATAGGGATAGGAAGAACACGAATAACACAACAACAAGCGTAATATACAAAGTAGAGACAACAACAAGCACACGGGACACGCGATTTATCCCGAGGTTCGGCCAATCCACTAAGGAGTGCCTACGTCCTCGTTGTTGAAATGACCACAAAGGTCGGAGTCTATTTCACCTCCTTGCCTCACTCAAGCAACCACAAAGGCTACTCGAGTTTTTCCACTAGAAATCACAAGGGTAATACAAACACTTCGGGGAGCCCTCACAAATGAATCAATACGGGCTACCACGAAGAACACCTAACCGGCTAGAGCTCAAAGAGCTCAAGAGTAATAGACACAAATCAAGCCGGCTAGATGGAAACCAAGTGCTCAAGTCGTAGATCGAAGCTTCTCACTCTCTAATTTCACTTCCCTAGCTCAAATCTTGCAAGGGAATGAATCTAGGAGCAAAGGGGGAGAGGATGTTAGAGCAGCGCGCAGAGCAGGCCATGGTCGGTACTACTGACCACCCATGGTCGGTACTACCGACCACACAGATTTACCTCTATGTGTTCGTGTTTGTGCGGTGTCTCTCAAGCAAACTTTAGTTAGTCGATTTGAGCACTTTTCTCCACATCTAGCCAACCTAATTTGTGACCCTCTTGATAGTCCGGCATACCTATAACTCAAGTTTAAAAATTAAACTTTTAAACCACCACTTGAGTTAGGCATCATTCTGTTCAGATGTATCCAACATGCTTCGTTCACGAGATTTCAACGTTTTCAAATCTTTCTAAGGATCTAACACCTGCATGCATGCTTTTATAAATCCATTAGTCCCTCATTTGATTGTCATTAACTAGCCAAAACCCACAATGGGGGCGAATGCAATTTCAGGATCAGCTGTGATGGCTGACAGCCTGGGACAGCAACGAGCGAAGACTTGCGGGTGGACGGGGTGCACGGATGGTGCATCCCCTCTACGGCCGGTTTGCTGGTTGAGCCATAGAAAAACCACCGGGTGGACGGTTTTCCAGGTTTGGGCCATAAAACCTGGGGGTGCTGCAGGTTTGCCGAGTTTGGGCCACAAAACTCGGGCTAAGGACGGTTTTTCAGGTTTGGGCCTCAAAACTCAAGCGATGGACGGCTGGTTTCCCGGTTTGGGCCTCAAAACCGGGGGTGGTCGTAAAGGCTGGTTTCCCGGTTTGGGCCTCAAAACCGGGGGCAAAGTCCAGGAAAAGGACGTGCAGAGTGGTGGCGGCACGTGGTGGCAATCGGTGATGTTGCGTCGAGGCAACGCTACCAATTGTGCGGGCGTGGCCGTTGGATCACCGCCTACCATGAGTTGGTCCAAAATAACCCTAGGGTTTAGCTGGTTTGCTCTGTAACTAGTTAGGGGTAGAGTGGGAACTAGAATTAGGATAAGTAGAGGGAGACACCCACCTCCCATCCCATCTCAGTCATTTGCTCTTGCTTCTAGGGTTTTCCTGCTCTCCCAATCCCCTGCTGTAGCTAATGAGATCCGCAGAGAATCATACCTCTGTGTACTGGAGATTTTGAGAAAGTGAGACCGTAATCTCACTGTTGTAGCGTGTGGTAGCCACACGGTTGCAAATTCGTGGTTGTGATTCGCGTTTTGTTCTTGTTCTTCGCGGATTACTTTTCTCCACGTTTTTCCCGTCGATCGATCTATTTGTTCGTTGCGTCTTTTGCGATTTCGTTTGAACAGAGATGTTCTAGATCGTGAGGCACTTCTTTCCACTGAAGGAATTCTCCTCTAACCTCACGAGCTAGTAGATCGGTCGATTTTTGTTTCGGGTCAAATTTTTCTCCCTTCCCCCGAATTTCTTCGATTCATCGATTTGGAGATAGGTTCGAGCCATGATCTCTTAGAGGTAGCTCACTATCCTCCTTGTGACTCCTCTCACTAAGTTTTATCCCTAGAGGATTCATTTTGGGTGAGATCGAGTAGAATCGGTGAATGAACAACACAGTTTCGGGGTGACCGGACACATGCGTCGTAGTGACCGGACGCACGTTTGAGAGTCCGGTCGATGAATGTCGCGCGTGGATTTTCTCTGAACTGATCGGACGCTCCCTTCACTCAGTGACCGGACTCGTCGTTCTCACTGTTCATCTGTTTGTCGCAGCTGACCGACGCTCTGTTCACGACCGGACGCTTTGTTCGTCAGATTGAGTCCAGTCACAAAAACAGTTTGAAAAACTTCAAACCAGGCTTTGACCCAAATATAAAAGTTGCTCAAAATATTTTTCTCTACAACTTTTATATAGAACACTTTTTCTGAAAACCATTTATAAATCCTCCTCAAGAATAAAGCCAAATCAAAGCATCAAGTCAAATAGAAATCCAATTTCAAATAAACAACAAAAGATCAAAGGCATACTCTTACACATGAAATGATGCAATGCATTGCTTATGCTTTCTTAGTGGCTAATTGCAGTGCCTAATGCAGTGCTTGACACCAGGGTGTCACAATAACGAGCCACATCCTTGCCATGCACGCAAGAAGAAGAGCCATACTCTTCATCATAAGCTCATTGGGATCGCAAAAAACACGAAGAGGGGAAGGTGGAGGAAGATCGGCCTTCTCCTCTAAGCGGCGAAGCCGCTTGTCCTCAGGCTATAGGGTTATGAGGAAGCTACTCTAGCCAGAAAACAAAATTTTTTGACCTCATGAATCAGGAACTACTGCTAGTTATAGATCTCGGGATTACCACTAGGCGCGCCGGTGCAGCGAAAGACGTCTCGGTGTAGACGTGCGCGTCGCAGCGATGCTGTGTAGATGTTCACGTCCGACCTTCACGTCTCCACGTGCGGTTCGCCCTTGTGCTCCAGATGCAGCACCTCCGAGGTATCCCACACGTACAGGGAGGAAGCGTCACGCCTCCAGACAGCTAGGTCTGCGAGGAGCAATAGGCGCGGGCGTGGGGTGGGCGACGGCTGTGAAAATTGACGTCCTTAAACCCTGGTCGCCCCACCCCTCTATTTATAGGCGTCCCTAATGAGCCCGCCGACCTGAAGGCCCATTAGCAAACCCTAATCCCGGTCTGATTCGAGTCCAACTCGAATCAGACTTCCAACCCCTTAAGCGTGCGACCCTATGGGTTCACGCACACATAGACACGGCCTCAGTACTCCTACTCACCCGATAGTTGATAGCGGCCTCTAGCAAGATATGTCAACTCCTATGTATACGCAAAGATCATATCTGACGAACCACCACGATCACATATACATAATTCCCTTGCCACACAATATATGGTTCAACTCATAGGTTAACACTTAACCTAAGCACGGCCATACATTTTATGATCCAATCATTTGAGTGGTCCGGTGATATCTCTCTCGCATGGAGAGGGGCAAATCCCATCTTGATTGTCTATGTCTCACAACATACTTCTGACAAACCCAAAGACTATCTTTATAACTACTCTGTTATGAAGTAGCGTTTGATAGTCCCTAAGTAAGTCGATTCATATCTTGTGAAGGATCGAGAGTGCAACCAGAAAGCGACCAGAGGGGGGTGAATGGGAGCTTCAAATTTCTTTTCAGAAACTTGTCGCTACTGTCCCGAGAATCAATCCCAAGGAGCAAACCCTAGAGCTTGCAAGTGTCCATGACCCTTGAGATAGGGTGGATGCTCCCAAGAAGCACAGCGAGACAGTATGCAACTCTAGAAACCCAACGCAAAAGACGGAAACCAAAACCATCAATGGACAAACGAACCGCGGACGAAACAGCGCAGAACAACACTGACCGGACTCTGCCTGTGTTCGGGCAATAGACACCGGATGCGTCCGGTCGAGCGAAACCCAAAATGGAACCTCTCTGTTCCTGACTGGACTCACTGACGACAAGCGTCCGGTCGTGAACAGAGCGTCCGGTCAGCTGCGACAAAACAGATGAACAGTGAGAACGACGAGTCCGGTCACTGAGTGAAGGGAGCGTCCGATCAGTTCAGAGAAAATCCACGCGCGACATTCATCGACCGGACTCTCAAACGTGCGTCCGGTCACTACGACGCATGTGTCCGGTCACCCCGAAACTGTGTTGTTCATTCACCGATTCTACTCGATCTCACCCAAAATGAATCCTCTAGGGATAAAACTTAGTGAGAGGAGTCACAAGGAGGATAGTGAGCTACCTCTAAGAGATCATGGCTCGAACCTATCTCCAAATCGATGAATCGAAGAAATTCGGGGGAAGGGAGAAAAATTTGACCCGAAACAAAAATCGACCGATCTACTAGCTCGTGAGGTTAGAGGAGAATTCCTTCAGTGGAAAGAAGTGCCTCACGATCTAGAACATCTCTGTTCAAACGAAATCGCAAAAGACGCAACGAACAAATAGATCGATCGACGGGAAAAACGTGGAGAAAAGTAATCCGCGAAGAACAAGAACAAAACGCGAATCACAACCACGAATTTGCAACCGTGTGGCTACCACACGCTACAACAGTGAGATTACGGTCTCACTTTCTCAAAATCTCCAGTACACAGAGGTATGATTCTCTGCGGATCTCATTAGCTACAGCAGGGGATTGGGAGAGCAGGAAAACCCTAGAAGCAAAGAGCAAATGACTGAGATGGGATGGGAGGTGGGTGTCTCCCTCTACTTATCCTAATTCTAGTTCCCACTCTACCCCTAACTAGTTACAGAGCAAACCAGCTAAACCCTAGGGTTATTTTGGACCAACTCATGGTAGGCGGTGATCCAACGGCCACGCCCGCACAATTGGTAGCGTTGCCTCGACGCAACATCACCGATTGCCACCACGTGCCGCCACCACTCTGCACGTCCTTTTCCTGGACTTTGCCCCCGGTTTTGAGGCCCCAAACCGGGAAACCAGCCTTTACGACCAACCCCCGGTTTTGAGGCCCAAACCGGGAAACCAGCCGTCCATCGCTTGAGTTTTGAGGCCCAAACCTGAAAACCGTCCTTAGCCCGAGTTTTGTGGCCCAAACTCGGCAAACCTGCAGCACCCCCAGGTTTTATGGCCCAAACCTGGAAACCGTCCACCCGGTGGTTTTTTCTATGGCTCAACCAGCAAACCGGGCCGTAGAGGGGATGCACCATCCGTGCACCCCGTCCACCCGCAAGTCTTCGCTCGTTGCTGTCCCAGGCTGTCAGCCATCACAGCTGATCCTGAAATTGCATTCGCCCCCATTGTGGGTTTTGGCTAGTTAATGACAATCAAATGAGGGGACTAATGGATTTATAAAAGCATGCATGCAGGTGTTAGATCCTTAGAAAGATTTGAAACGTTGAAATCTCGTGAACGAAGCATGTTGGATACATCTGAACAGAATGATGCCTAACTCAAGTGGTGGTTTAAAAGTTTAATTTTTAAACTTGAGTTATAGGTATGCCGGACTATCAAGAGGGTCACAAATTAGGTTGGCTAGATGTGGAGAAAAGTGCTCAAATCGACTAACTAAAGTTTGCTTGAGAGACACCGCACAAACACGAACACATAGAGGTAAATCTGTGTGGTCGGTAGTACCGACCATGGGTGGTCAGTAGTACCGACCATGGCCTGCTCTGCGCGCTGCTCTAACATCCTCTCCCCCTTTGCTCCTAGATTCATTCCCTTGCAAGATTTGAGCTAGGGAAGTGAAATTAGAGAGTGAGAAGCTTCGATCTACGACTTGAGCACTTGGTTTCCATCTAGCCGGCTTGATTTGTGTCTATTACTCTTGAGCTCTTTGAGCTCTAGCCGGTTAGGTGTTCTTCGTGGTAGCCCGTATTGATTCATTTGTGAGGGCTCCCCGAAGTGTTTGTATTACCCTTGTGATTTCTAGTGGAAAAACTCGAGTAGCCTTTGTGGTTGCTTGAGTGAGGCAAGGAGGTGAAATAGACTCCGACCTTTGTGGTCATTTCAACAACGAGGACGTAGGCACTCCTTAGTGGATTGGCCGAACCTCGGGATAAATCGCGTGTCCCGTGTGCTTGTTGTTGTCTCTACTTTGTATATTACGCTTGTTGTTGTGTTATTCGTGTTCTTCCTATCCCTATCTCTTTATTAGGTTGGGAAGGCTTGATCTACATCAAGGGAAGCAACCAAGGCTTGGTGAGAGTAGAATTACTATCTATCATACTTAGGGAAGTGGGGCTAGATTCTTGTATTACTTTCATAGCTCACATACATCGGATTTGTAGTTCCTTTTAGGATCCCGGTTGTGTCGTTTGTTTGTGTCGGTAGTACCAGTGTTTTACACCCGGTAGTACCTACCCAAACAAACCAGCCTCTCCGGTTGTTATCTAACTACATCTTTTAGTTTGTGAAGTTTCAGATTGTTAAAATCACCTATTCACCCCCCTCTATGCTGATTTGATCCTTTCAATTGGTATCAAAGCCTAACCCTTGTGTTAGCGCTTCACCGCGTAAGGGAGAATCATGTCGACCCTAAGTCAAGAAAAAATTGATGACATTGTCAAGAGGATTTCCTCTCAGCTGCTAGAAGATCAAGCAAAGAAACATGAAGATCAAATGCAAAAGTTGAGAGATGAGATGGAGAGCATGAGGCAAACTTTGGCCAACAAAGGCGAAGCATCCGGAAGCAGAGAAAATCCACCACAGCCCAAAGAAGATAAGAAAAAGGAAGATGAAGTGAAGGGCAAAAGGGAGAGGGAGTTCTCTAGCATACCTTAGGACTATAGCCAAATGGGCAAAGTCATTCAATTGCCTAGCGTCAATCTAGGCAAACCACCCTCCTTCGATGGAATCAACTACAATGATTGGGCACACAAGATGAAGCTGCATCTTCTTGCCGCAAGAGTTTGGGTGATTGTCGAGAGTGGACCAAGCCATGTTGAAGGCGAAGAGTTCACCGACAATGATGTGGTTGAGTTTCAACAAAATGTTCAAGCCGCATCATTGATCCTATCATGTCTTAAGCCCAAAGAAAGCAACAAGGTACATGGAATGGAGAGTGCCAAGAAGATTTGGGATACTCTCAGGATATCATATGAGGGTGATGCAAGTGTGAGGAAGTGCAACATAGAGCTTCTTCAAGGAAAGATTGAGAACTTCGCTGTCAAGAGTGGTGAAACCACTCAACAAATGTTTGACAGATTCATGACCTTGATCAACAAGATTAGAGCTCTCAGAGACAAAAAGTGGGATGACAACTCAGCTCCAAGAAAGCTATTGAGAGCATATATAAAGAAGAACAAGACACTTGCCTCAATCATCATGGAACGACCCAACTATGAGAGCAAGGGACCTCATGAGATGCTTGCCAAAATAAAGCGTCATGAAGTCTTGGATGATGAAGCCATAGAAGATCAAGAAGCAAGCAACAGGAAAGTGGTAGCTCTCAAGGCAAACCAAGAGGAAGGAAGCAAGGCTCAAAATGATTCATCAAGTGATGAAAGCGATGATTCCAAAGATGAGATTGCTCTCCTAGTGAAGAAGTTCCGAAGATTCATGAAGAAGAAAATGTACAAGAAGGGCAAAGGTGGATACTTCAAGAAGTCAAAGAAGAGGACTTGTTATGAGTGTGGTGCGGATGATCATTTCATCGCTGATTGTCCTCAAATGAAGAACAAGAACAAGTTTAGCAAGAGTTACGACAAGAACCAAAGAAGAAGAAGAGGTGGTGAAGCTCATCTTGGTGAAGAATGGTTCTCCGAAGACGACTCAAGTGATGAAGAGAAGAGCAAGGGCAAGGAGAAAGAGAAGGGAGCGGCCAACATCGCCAAACACAAGACTTCTTCTCCAAGCCCTCTCCCCAACATGACTACTTCGACCACTTCATCACGCTTGTTCGAGGGCCTCACCGACGATGAGGACGACTTCACTCATTCTTGCTTCATGGCTAAGGATGAGAAGGTATCATCTAACTCTCCTACTTGTTCTAGTGATGATTATAGTGATGATGAAATGGATGAATTTGAGCTTAGCATAATTAGAAAATTTGTTAAGAAAGGTGGACCTAAAATCATAAAGTTGCTCACTAAATTGGAGAGTCGGAATGAGAGTCTTGCTTTGCAAGGGGACTTGATCTCTCAAGAGAGAGAAAAAAACCTTGCATTGGAAGCCTCTCTTGCCGAGGAGAAGTTGAAGGTTGAGAAATTGACCGTGGAACTATCTTTAGCTAACGACTCTAACAAGAAGTTGGCTATGGAGTGTTCCATGAGCAATGACTCAATTGCTAATCTAAAGAGTGAGATTAGCTTGGTTCAAGAGAGCCTCACAAGCTCTCAAGATAAATATCAAACTCTTGAACTAAGCTACAACACTCTTTGGAGTAGTACTTCTTCAACCACTCCTAAGGATTCCGACAACTCTAATGCTTCAACAAGTAATGGTTGCAAAAGATGCTATAAACTTGATATAAATGCTTGTGCAACTAACATTGTTGAGTTAGAAAAGAAGAGCAAAGAAATCCAACGATTGAACATGATCTTGAGGAATGGTTGCAAGTGCAAGATGGAACAACCAAAGGATATCCTCAAGACCGCAAGACACCCATCCATCAAGGATGGAATTGGGTACAATAGGTATGGTGGTAAGGCAAATGGAAGGAAGGTGGTCAATGGGGTACCTTTTGTTAACTTTAACAAAGGGGTTCCTCTCTTTGACCTCATGAACAAGGCCAACAAGGTTGCCAATCCCAAAGCTCCACTTGCTCATGGTAAGATCAATAAGGAAAAAGCAAGTGGAGGTCCCCAAGCAACAAAAGCCAATATCAAGAAGCTATACATGTGATTACTTGTGTTGTTGGGGAGAGAACGGCAAGATTGTCATTAAGTATGTTGGTGCCCTCAAGAAGAGGGAAATTATGAGAAATGTTTGGGTGCCAAAAGCTTATGTGACTAACCCCCTAGGACCCAATATCATTGGGTACCTAAATCAAGAACATAATCTTGTTTTGTAGGAATATGCCTCCGGTGGGTCAAGTTGGGTGTTGGATAGTGGATGCACCAATCATATGACCGGGGCAAAAGAAATGTTCTCCTCCTTCCAACCAAGCAACGACTCATGCAACAACATTCTGTTTGGTGACAATAGAAAAGGAGAAGTGCTTGGTTTCGGTAAAATTGCTATCTCAACTGACAATTCCATATCTAATGTATTACTTGTGCATTCGTTGAGTTACAATTTGTTATCTGTTTCTCAACTTTGTGAGATGGGTTACGATTGTCTCTTTACGGATAAGGGTGTGACCATCTCTAGAAGAAGGGATTCCTCTATTGCATTTAAAGGCGTGTTGAAGGAAAACTTTACCTAGTTGACTTCTCAACTAGTAAGGTAGAACCTACAACATGTCTAATGGCAAAATCTAGCATGAGTTGGCTTTGGCATCGCCGACTAGCTCATGTTGGGATGAGAAACTTGGCCCAACTTCAAAGGGAAGGGCACATCCTTGGACTAAACCAATGTCTCATTTGAGAAAGATAGGAATTTGCAGTGCGTGCCAAGCAGGAAGCAAGTTGGAACATAGCATCCAATGAAGAATGTTGTATCAACCACAAGACCATTGGAGCTGCTTCACATGGACCTCATCGGACCCGTTGCTTACCAAAGCATCGGTGGTAACAAATATGGTTTCGTTATTGTTGATGACTTTTCTCGTTTCACTTGGGTGTTCTTTTAGCAGATAAAACCAAGACCCAAGGTATCTTCAAGAAGTTCGCTAGAAGGGCTCAAAATGAGTTTGAGCTCAAGATCAAGAAAGTGAGAAGCGACAATGGGACCGAGTTTAGCAACACCAACATAGAAGAGTATCTTGATGATGAAGGAATCAAGCATGAGTTCTCCGTTTCATATAACCCACAATAAAATGGGGTTGTGGAAAGGAAGAATAGAACTCTTGTTGAAGCCGCAAGATCTATGTTGGATGAGTACAAGACTTCCCATGGATTTTGGGTGGAGGCGATGAACACCGCGTGTCATGCCATCAACCGCCTCTACCTCCACAAGCTAAGGGACAAGACGCCATACAAGCTTTTTAACCGGTAACAAACCAAAGGTGCATTACTTTCGAGTTTTTGGCTGCAAGTGTTTCATACTTAACAAGAGGGCCAAAAGTTCAAAGTTTGCACCTAAGGTACATGAAGGCTTTCTACTTGGTTATGGTACTAACGAACACGGCTACCGCGTATTCAATAATGCCACCGGCACTATTGAGTTAACGGTAGACGTGACTTTTGATGAATCCGACGGCTCCTAAAAGAAGCAAGTCAATGATGAGCTTGTAGGTGATGACTTGTCTCCATCCGAAGCAATCAAGAAGCTTGCAACCGGTGATGTGAGACCCATTGAGATTCAAGATGATGATGATGATCCATTGCACACTCCACAAGATTCAAAAATCCATCATGTGCATTCAAATGTACATGGTGAAGCTTCCGCAACTCCGATAGATGGAGGTGCAAAGGATGTTCAACAACATCAACTTGATGATCAAGCACAAGCTCAACATGATGACCAACAAGCAAATGAAGACATCCACACATATGGTGAAGATGATGAAGATGGACCCATCCAAAGGAGATCACTCGTGCCACATCCTAAAGTGCACCATACTATTCAACGGGATCATCCCGTTGACAACATACTGGGGAGCATACGTCGTGGGGTAACGACACGTTCACGCTTAGCAAATTTTTGTGAACCTTACTTGTTTGTCTCTTCTTTGGAACCTCTTAGGGTGGACGATGCACTTGATGATCCGAATTGGGTGATGGCTATGCAAGAAGAGTAGAACAACTTCACCAGGAATGAAGTCTGGTCCTTGGTGGAAAGACCCAAGCAAAATGTGATAGGAACCAAATGGGTTTTCCGCAACAAGCAAGACGAGCATGGCGTGGTAAACAAGGAACAAAGCACGGTTGGTGGCTCAAGGTTTCACTCAAATTGAAGGTTTGGATTTTTGGGGAAACCTATGCACCTATAGCTAGGCTTGAGTCAATTCGCATATTACTTGCCTTTGCTACTCACCATGATTTCAAGCTGTACCAAATGGACGTGAAAAGTGCATTCCTCAACGGCCCCCTCTCCGAATTGGTATTTGTGGAGCAACCACCGGGTTTGAGGACCAAAGTTCCCAACCATGTCTACAAGCTCGACAAGGCGCTCTATGGGCTCAAACAAGCCCCTTGAGCTTGGTATGATTGTCTTAAGGACATCCTACTCAAAAAGGGTTTTGAGATAGGGAAGGCCGATGCTACTTTATTTACTCACAAAGTCGATAATGATATCTTTGTGTGCCAAATATATGTCGATGACATAATATTTGGTAGTACTAATGTGACTTTTTGTGAGGAATTTAGTAGGATCATGACCAAAAGGTTCGAGATGTCCATGATCGGTGAGTTGAAGTATTTCCTTGGATTCCAAATCAAGCAACTCAAGGATGGCACGTTCATCAGTCAAACCAAGTACACAAGAGACATGCCTAAAGAAGTTTGAGATGGACAAGGCCAAACCCATCAAGACCCCCATGCCTACCAACGGACATCTTGATCTAAATGAGGATGGTAAGTCAGTGGACCAAAGGTATGTAACTCTATGATCGGTTCATTGCTTTACCTTTGTGCATCTAGGTCTGATATAATGCTTAGCGTGTGCATGTGTGCAAGATTTCAAGCTAATCCGAAAGAATGTCATATTATGGCCATTAAAAGAATCTTTTGGTACTTAGTGCGCACTTCCTAATCTTGGCTTGTGGTATCCCAAGGGCTCCACTTTTGATCTACTTGGCTATTCGGATTCAGACTATGCCTGTTGCAAGGTAGATCCAAAGAGCACTACCGGGACTTGCCAATTTATTGGAAGGTCTTTGGTGTCATGGAGTTCCAAGAAACAAAATAGTGTTGCCCTATCCACCGCAGAAGCCGAGTTTGTGGCGGCCGGCGCTTGCTGTGCTCAACTACTTTGGATGAAGTAAACACAAAAAGATTTCGGATGTGAGGGAAAACAAGATTCCACTTTTGTGTGACAATGAGAGTGCTATCAAGCGAGCCAACAATCCCGTAAACCATTCTCGCACAAAACACATTGACATTCGTCACCATTTCTTGAGAGACCATGAAGCCAAAGGAGATATCTCCATACGCCATGTGAGCACGAAAAACAATTAGCCGCTATCTTCACAAAGCCTCTAGATGAGTCAAGATTTTGTGCTTTGAGGAGTGAACTAAATATCATTGATTCTCGTAACGTGGTTTGATGTCTTGCACATATTTGTTTTCACCTAGAGACCTAGAAAAATGCTTTGAGAAATTTTGTATGTGATTTCAAAATCTATTTTCCATGCTTCTCTTGTGTCCATAGCTATGTAATGCTTATATGAAATCTAGACATGATTGAAGTTTGTGTAGTATAACCACACAAGGTTCTCATAGGAATAGCTCTCTGTCTGTTCTGGAAGTGACTGGTCGGTAGTACCGCCATCAGGGCCGGTAGTACCGATGTCGGTAGTACCGACCCCATATGGGCAGTAATACCGACCGAGTCTGTACCGAGTATAAAGGCCGCGGTAAAACGTTGTTTTACCTATCCAGTCAATCTCTTTTGACCGCAGCCGCCGCCCCATGCGCCCGTTCTTCAGCCGCCGCCTCTCGCCCTCCCTCTCCGATTTCCCTCCTCCTCCACCCATATCCAAATCCGTTCGGTGGGAAGGTGCCTTGGAGTGTGGAGATCATCTTGGTGGTGTTCTGAAGCCCGGAAGTTTCTCCTTCATTGGATTTCGGCCTCTTCTTCACGAGTAGCAAGGTACTAGGGTGTTCCATGCCCCGATCTCTTAATGTACCTTGTTCTAGGTCAATCCTTTGGTAGGATTGCTCTATCTAGTTGTGTAGATGCTTCTAGGATGTATGTTTTGCAAGTTCATGGGCGATTTGTGTGATTGGATCGAAGGGAACCGCACGCTGCAGTGCGGTCGGTATACCAACAACACGGGCGGTAGTACCTACCGTGCGCAGTGAGCAGTTTTCTTCCTCGATTTCGATCGTCATCTTGCTACATCCTTTGAAGTTGGTCTTTCCCCTATATCTCATATCCGTCTATGTTATCTTGTTCTAGATGTCGCATAGCCGGAGGACCTCTCATGCTCTTATCGGTAGTGATGATGATGATGATGAGGAGTATGCTGCCTTGGAGCAAGGTGGTCTAGAGCAAGGGGAGCCGCAGCGACGCAATCCCGGGCGTCGTGCTCGGCCTGGTGGCAGCAGCGAGGACGTCACTCAACAGGTTCGTGGACGTTCGTCCATGAGCCGTCGTAGTGTCGACGGCGGCAGGGGCAGAGCCAGTGGCAGTGGTGCTGGTGGCAGTGGTGCTAGTGTGAGCGGTGCAGGTGGGAGTGGTCATGCTGCTCCTCCACCTCCACCGCCCCCTGTCAATGGTCCTCCCGGGCGTCTACACAGCGTGATTGTGGGCGGAGTGGCTATGGGAGCTGGAGCTGAGCGGGGAGGGTCGTTCCATCGATCCTCGTGTTGGACCTCCGTCTCCTCCGACATCCGGGTTGTTGCTGATCAACCGGGGTGTTTCATATGCACGCTGAAGCCGGTGCCCTGATGTCTTCTCCTGCTCATCTTGGAAATATCTTGGGACTACTCTGACAGGAAGAAGGCAAACTTGTTGAGGACCCAGAGGATGGAAACCCTTATCTGTATGTTAGGGACGATTCAGTAGATAGAAGGTTTGGTCTCGCTTTCAGCAGGACTATTATGTGTCTGTCTGCTGGAAGAGTTTCTGTGCTAAGGGACATCCCCCTCTCTTGAGCATAAGCGGCTGGCAATCCGCTCCTTGACAGACAAGGATTCGGAAGAGATTCAGGCTTTGGTGCAGAGGCTAGAGGACTGGAGGATACTGGGGCTGATAACGGGCAGAGCGCAGTTACAATCAAGAAATCATCTGTCAGTTGTGGGCCAACCCTCTTTATTGATCAGCCGGCCCAGGTGCTGCGTTGGATGACCCAGGGAGTGCACTACAGGTGCAATTTTGTCACCTTTGCCAGGCTGTTGGGGTTCAACAGTGAAGACAGGAGTGCTCCTCGCTTGTCTGAGTTGTATGGTGGGGGCATGTACTTTGAGCATCTGGAGAACTCTGGGATTACATGGATGGCGCAGTGGTAAACTTCAAGGTCAATGGCCTGAAGCCTGCCTACTTCGTGCTCAACAACTTGATGCGCCTTACCCTGGACCCCAAGGTTGGAGACAACGATAATTTGAGAAATGATGCTCCGAAGGTCCTTGTCCAGTTTGCTCGTCCAGATGGACGTTTTTCAGCATTTCTCATTTTTCTCTGGCAGAAGATCTCTGACGTGTACAATGACCCGCACAAGGACCTGTCGTTTGCTCCGTACTTAATGCATATCATTGAGCATGTAGTTGGAGCCACTTTCGAGTATGACCGGACCGTGAAGGAGTACAGTGTCCGTAAGTTTTCTTCGACGGGCAAGGAAAAGGTTGATGAAGGTGGTGACATTCCAGCAGCAGCAACAGCTCCTGGCGTGGCTCATGGCCAGGAGCAGGTTCGTGAGGAGGGTGCCTCCTGCTGCCGCTCCTCTCCGCGTCGTGAGAGGCGTAGCAGTGGCGGTGTTCGCTACGCCGTCAGCAAGTTCTTCCAGTGGTGCTGCTATAAGGCCGAGCGGCGACGAGCGGCATCAGCAGGAGGTGCATGAGCACCTTGGTCTTTCTCCTCGTTGGCCGCTCTGACCCTTCCCAGATCCCTTCGCCGAGTATGATGCTCAGCCCAGGCGTGACGACGATGATGATAATGATGACGATGACGATGGTGGCCAGCAGCAGCCGCAAGCAGCAAGCAGCAGCAGCAGCAGGGTGTGATGAGGCTGGGATCTTCTCCTCAGAGATGCATCAGCCTCTTCAGCCCATTCCCTCGTACCAGCCTCCCCCTACTTCCTGACTATGGTGCGGGTTCGTCCTTTCCGGGCGGATCCAACATCATATCAAGGTGGGGCGGTGGCTCCTACATGGCTTTGCTGGCCCTGATGCTGATCTAGCTGGAAGTGGTGGCTTCCGCGACCCTTCTCCTCCGCAGGATCCTTCACCGCTCCTTCGTCGTCATTCCTAGGTGGTGATGTTGGCGCCAGCGCGTATTCCTCTCTCTTTGGTGGCTGTGGTGGTGGCTATGGTGGTTCTTCCAGTGGCTATTACTAGTTTCTTATGCTTATCATGGCCTACCCTTTTTGGCATTTGATGTCAAAGGGGGAGTGCTAGGCATCTTTTGTTGCAATAGCTATTTCGTGAGAGAGAGTTAAACTTTGAGAACTAAGTGTGGTTATGCTACTTGTCTTATTTGTGATGTGATGGGATGTAAAACTTTCGAGCTTTATGTTAAATTCATGTATGTTTCATCCTCTCTATTTTGCTCTTGTCATGGTTGGTGATTGTTATTAGTGTTGGCTATCTCTTGATTTTGCTATTTATGTGAATCACCATGTCATCTTGTCTATGCATCACAAATTGATATATATGTTGTTGTCACACACTTAGGCACCCCACAGATTGCAAAATTTAAGGGGGAGCTCTT
Source organism: Coix lacryma-jobi var. lacryma-jobi (assembly GCA_009763385.1). Taxonomy (NCBI): domain Eukaryota; kingdom Viridiplantae; phylum Streptophyta; class Magnoliopsida; order Poales; family Poaceae; genus Coix; species Coix lacryma-jobi. The sequence continues at coordinate 101,264,416 of CM019829.1, forward strand.
GTTCTTGTGTATGCAACCTTGCTTTTTAGTCAATGTTTGTAATTCATATCCAAAGCATAAACTAAGGGGGAGCTCGAACTAAATTTTGGAATTCAAAAGCTTCAATTCTTTCTATCCTTATTGTAAGCCTAAGTTGGTTGTCATCAATTACCAAAAAGGGGGAGTTTGAAAGTGCATTCGCCCCCATTTGGGTTTTGGCTAATTAATGACAATCAAATTAGGGACTAACAGATTTATAAAAGCATGCATGCAGGTGTTAGTTCCTAGAAAGATTTGAAACGTTGAAATCTCGTGAACGAAGCACGTTGGATACATCTGAACAGAATGATGCCTAACTCAAGTGGTGTTTAAAAGTTTAATTTTTAAACTTTGATTAAGGTATGCCGGCCTATCAAGAGGGTCACAAATTAGGTTGCTAAGATGTGGAGAAAAGGCTCAAATCGACTAACTCAGTTTGCTTGAGAGCAACCGCCCAAACACGAACACATAGAGGTAAATCTTTGTGGTCCGGTGTACCGACCATGGGTGGTCGGTAGTACTGCCCATGGCCCTTCTCTTGCGCGCTGCTCTAACATCCTCTCCCCCTTTGCTTTTAGTGCATTCCCTTGCAAAAAAGATTTGAGCTAGGGGAAGTGAATTAGAGAGTGGGGAAGCTTCGCTCTACGACTTGATACTGGTTTCCATCTAGCCGGCTTGATTTGGTCCTATTCTCGTGAGCTCTTTGAGCTCTAGCCCGGTTCATGTGTTTCGTCGTGGTCGCCCGTATTGATTCATTTTGAGGCTCCCCGAAGTGTTTTTGTATTAGCTTGTGATTCTAGTAACGACTCGAGTAGCCTTTGTGGGTTTGCTTGAGTGAGGCCCAAGGAGTTGCAATAACTCCGACCTTTGTGGTCCCCTCACAACGAGGACGTAGGCACTCCTTAGTGGATTGGCCAAACCTCGGGATAAATCGCGTGTCCCCGTGTGCTTGTTGTTGTCCTCTACTTTGTATATTATGCCTTGTTGTTCGTGTTCTTCGTGT